>JAHWFP010005366.1:0-115847 GCA_023313725.1 Lithobius niger | reverse complement strand
TATAAAAACTCTTAACAAAACAATGGATTTATTCACATTCCCGAAACTTAATGAAAAATTGATGCAGCACACAGCTAAAAAATCACACTCGTAAAATGACACGTTAATTAATGTTTTAAAACCACTGATGGGCATACTACAACCCATACAGAAATCAGTAACTCTTCACTGCCTTTCTGGCATTAAATAAGTGTATAGGCCCTATAGTTTCAAGATAATAAACGTCTGGATGGGTTTAAGATCTTGTAGTTACCTGTTGAACCTGTTGATACCTGTGGAACCCATTTTTAGATTCATTTCAAAATTTCCAAGTGCAATTTACGACGTATTTATGGATTTAGGTTCGTAAAAATAAAACTGGCCCAGGGATTTCGAAGATTTTTGAAACTCAAGTATACAAATTAATTACTATTAAAAAAATTGTCAGAAATAAAATTACAACTAATATACTTGACGTATGAACAAATTCGACCCATTTCCCAACAAATGAGACTTCACACCTTTTTTCAGTGACACGCTTTGTGTACCAGAGCAGTGGCGCTTGTCATCCTGTGCTGTTGTCATTCTTCACGATTGCTGTTGAACCACGTTTTCTACCGGCATTCTTTTCCTATCTTTTGGATTTAAATTGTTGTTTTGCATTCGGATCGGTTAAACCTTAACCTAAATATCGAACGCGTTCGATTTTGTTTCTGATGAAGTACACCTCAAAGATAACTAGGGGCCAAAATCATAATGACGGCTCAACTCAAAGTCTGAGCTGGTGGTACTTTGCTAAGTCAGGGTTCCTAGCTCAGACTCACTTTGGTATACATAATGAAATCCAGGCTTAGACTTAGCAAAGTAAAGCTTTGGCGTGAGTTTGAGCCTAGCTCACACTTAGCAAAGCAGAACTTTGAGGAATGTACGGAAACACAAACAGGATTTCTTGAGTCGACTCACGTTTTGAGCATGAGCCACGACTTGACTTTGCCATTATGTATACGAAGTGAGCGAGGCTCAAATTTTGCAAAGTCGGCCTCACATTGAAGCCTGAGTCCGTGCTCAGCTCATGCTATGGTGTCATTGTGAATACCAAATTGCTAAGCTGAGCTCGAGCTCATGCTTAGCTCACGCTGAGCAGTCATTATGAATTTGGCCCTAAGGTTTCCAACGTACAATTAATAAGAAAGCGTACTCACAACAGAGATGCATCACCACTTTTTCACCGAATTGGTCGATTACACGCAGTGAATGTTTATCCAGCTCTTTCTTGCTCTCTTCGGAACCTGTGAAGATAAATAAATTTGTTACAATTTCCTTTTTTAATGCACCTATTAAGCTTTCGTGTATGTTTTCATAAACTTTGTCCCTTTCACACTCATGTCGCCAACACATATTAGACATTTTTATTACGACTTATGGCTTTCAGTATAGTTGATGTTAATTGTTTCGGCTTGAACACAGTGCTTTTTGAAGTTTTTGTGTGTTTTCACTATAGAACGTACGGCTTTTATGAAACTAGACCTACAGCCATTTCCAAGACGTTATGTTAGCCCCCGCAGCAGTCGTGCTCCAAAATAAAAAATGCAGTAGTTTCGCAGTCAGTTCCTTCAAATAGTGTGGAGGGGAACAGAGATGGCTAAAGAATTACGTCACGCCAGTTTAAATATGTTCCAGCTTAAAGGTGCCTATTGACCGAATAGCAGGCAGAAGCATCCAATGACTCTACCATTAGTTAGTAGGGATGGTCGGTTTCATTTTTTTGATTTTGATTCGGGTTTCGGTTTTCACACCCAAAAAACCTCGGTTTCGGTATTGGTATCGGTTTTTGCCACAATCCACCCCAACCAGCTATTTCTATTTTTTTTTTTTTTTTGTATCAGTACTATTACTAACTTCTAACTCCTGCTTTCACTTTCAGCAGCGTCATAGACCATGGTCCTAGCTGTGGCACCATTTTCCTCTACTATTTTCGTTTTAATAGCTAGGAGCTTTGTTGTCATTTATACGTAAAAAATGGTAATTATTTTTAAAAAAATGTAAAACTACAAATCATTTTTTGATTTTCGAACCCCAGTTCGAAAAACCGACACAAAATCCGAATCGGTTTCGGTGTCGGTTTTCAGTAAAAACCGAAAGTTCGGTTTCGGTTACCGACCCATCCTTATTAGTTAGTTCTATTGTGGCGATAATTGGTACGTCCGACTGGGCCTCGGTACTAAAGCCACAGCTAAGGGAGGAGCAATGATTTTACATGTGGGTTAGATTTTAGTTTAAGCTGAGATGGTGAAAAATAGGTAAAAGCCCGGGTTGAGTCCGCATGATGTTTTAATTATAGAGCAGTGACACGACGTAGTATTATTGTATATAACTCTATGCTGGAGCCTTAATGGGTTAGCTGCAAGGGGCACTGCAGAGAGAAACAGACGGGCGTCATACTGAGGCCGATGCTGTGAAGAGTGTTTTCGTGGACCTAAAACGCGCGATTTTTGTTGTTGGAGAAAACAACGTTATTTTAAGCCTAAGACATCCGCTCTTCCGTTGTTTTTTCCTCAATTTTTATGTAGTGCACCTTGTAGTTATGCCCTCCAAAACCCATACTGATGCCAATATGGCGGCAAATGTCAATGTTCTATAATTTGGAGCGTAGGAGGGTTCAGGCTCGCCTGACGGGGACACTTTACCTCTGCTTAGGGCCTAACTTCGAACGTCAGGGCATGTAGACTTACTTAGGGTCTAGCGGAATAACAAGTTTTGGAGTTATTGTTTGGTTTTAGTTATAAATAAATCTGTCATCAACGGGGTTGCTGCGATGCACACACAACAGGATTGGCCTAAATTACCTTGTGGACCGGAATGGTTAGTGGTCAGTGGCGGAATGAATGCAAATTCGGTTCACCCCGTCATTGTTGAGAGCACCAGGTAGAAAACCAAGCGAGCTCTAGCCATGATGACGCACGTTAACTACAGGCAATTTTGTAGGTTACATATTGTTACAATAATTAGTCACACAACATCATTTCTCAAACAATGGGAATTACTTTTGAAATTACAATGGGTTGTTAAAATATGACGTCATCTAACTTTTGGACTTGAATTCCTAAGTGACGTCATCAATGGGACTTTCGTTGGGATGGCATGGTTTCGAAATTGGTAGTCCGAAATAAATCTCACAACACTATGTACACTTGATTTCAACAAGCGAAGGAATGCGCAAAGAAATTTATTTTCACACAACAAACAAACCACATGTCTCCTTAATTGCTGAGTGTAAAATTGGTGCATCCACGTGCACCAGGGAGCAAGCGATCAAGGTTAACGATATCACTGTCACTAGATGGCGCCATCTAGCGGTTCAAAATCTCCATTTCAAAACAGTCGATATATAGAAAAAAGCGCCCTCGATTACCTTAGGCTTAACTTTACCGCTTGCTCCCTGGTGCACTTGGATGAACTTACTTCACGCTCAGTAATTGAGTAGGTACGTGGCTTGTTTGTTTCATAAAAAGAAATATAATTGTGTGTTCCTTCGATTGTTGAAAGGAAGGGCGCGACAGAAATAGTTAGCAGTAAATGGCTATAGAATCTACAGCTCGTCACTTGATGGAAATACCTCAAACGGAACAGCATTCATAATTGCTAAATTAAGAGCTATTACTAATTACCAGTATACTCATGCCATTTACCCTAGTTTATTATTCAGTACTAAGCTACAGTGAAAATGTCGTATCAATTTCATTCCTAACGCTTCATTTTTAGCACGCACTTTTAAATACGGAATTGAGATCCTACAAGAGAAATACGAGCTGTGATCGGTATTAAGTTCGCTTGCCCGTGTTTCGAGAGTTAATTTTGGGGTCCTAGAATCACTGATTCGTCGTCCGAAGGCGGGGAGGGGAGATGCGTCATTGAAGCTTAATGGCGCGTTGACAACAAAACGAAAACTGCCCACTTTGACATGGGTTTCTCCATAAATTAACCCCCTTCAATGTCAGATTGTTCTGGCTACAACCCTAAACTTGACTTTAAAAGAGACAGTGACAAAAAATAATCGGCAAGTGCTTGAAAATTATGAAGTTACGGTGATATTTGTCAAAAAAACCATGCGGACCATTAGGATATTTTCACCCGATATATTTAGCGTGCTGCTCTGTGAACAACTCTTTTTCATCATCAGACGAATTTTAAACATTTTTTTTAGTCCTATCGTAAGCTAACTTGTTTGGCAGTGGGATTCAATCGGGTATTTAATTTTGCTGATAGCCTCCACTGTGAACAATGGGCTGTTCTTGCGCACATTGGTGGGGGATCCAGTAAACCTCTCACAAATTTTGCCGTGCACGTCAGAACTTGGGGGTTGTTTTTCATTCTTCCTGGTGGCATGGTGCCAGAGTCTGTCTGATGATGGAAAGGGTTGTCTTAAGGTCATCAAAGTGATGAACCGAACGATGATTTTTTGTCCGTTTGACCGCCTATCGATCTGATGTCATTGATCCTATTTAATCCTATTTCATCTGACAACTAAGCTTTTGTTAATAAAATTTATAAGTTTTAAGGTAAACGTCATATTTAAAAAAAACCTTTTGTTTATTTCTAAATCGCAAGTGGTAGCGTAAAGGTATAGTACCTCTATCACTGGACATTTTTTTCCACGAGAAAATGAAGCTATAGTCTTCTTTATCCAGACAGAATTCGCATGTGAGCAATACCTTACATCCATAAGAATCGCACAGATTAAATAAAATAAATACTTTTATTTAATCTGTTTTTAGATTGCCCAGGCAACATGAAAGCTCGAATTAAATTTACACCCACAAGGCTAACAAAAATCGCTGATATCTCACTGGAGGTGGCTATTATCTCTTGTCAACACCTCGGCAGTGTATTCGACCCAAGCAGGGACAATTTGTCAATAAATACTAATTATACCAATAAATGGTAACTATCGTGTTTAGGCCTAACTATACATAACAAAAGATCAAAACTGACAATGCATAATGTACAACACAATTTTTAAAGTAAACCTACTTTCCCCTAACATCTGGTACTAACATCTTCGTTATTATAGAGGCTGCAAGGTTGAGCAGGATTTGAAGTTGAAGAAAACAATACAAATTATATTTTCAGCATCAGCACTTACGTATCCCTTAGTTTCGATAGTGGAAGTGTAGGAAATAAAACAAACTTGGAAAGAAACAAAGAAACAAATAAAAAATAAATGCTGTGCCAAAAAAGAAAAAAACAAAAGAAAGAACAAAGAAGTAAAGTAATATGAAATTAACGAAACAATGAAATAAAGCTGTAACAATCAATCACTGTTCAACTTAATTCTAGTTAAAAAGAAACCCATTGATGCTTTTAATTTTGGTATGTCGGTTTAACATGGATTTTTCGTAGGCCGAGAATCAGATTGCTTCTGATGTGGAGAGTTGGCATTTTTCCAGTAGAGATGTAAGGTACGAATCGACCGAACCAGAAAATCATTTCATAGTAAATCATTAGCAAAAATATTTCTTTCTCCAGTTTAATCAGTTCAGTAAATTTGAATCTGCCACAGCTAGGATTGTGTAGGTTCTTATATCCCGCATTTCGGGCAGTTACAACATGGATTAAATGAAAAACGTGTACTGCCAGATATATTCAACAAACCGGTGGTACGAACAATTGCAGACTTAATTTTAATCAATGTATTAGCAATAACTCATAATTTCGTTGTTAAATTTATCATGACCACCCATTATAATTATAATAATCACAATATGAATAATAACAATGTATATTGACATAAAGAGTGAAACTGAACATGCAGTCTCTGAGAATGGCTAATAATGCACGACCCACAACTTTGAAACAAACCCAGTGGCGTGGCGGGGGGCGGGGGTAGGGAGGCCGAGGGGGGCATGGTATCCCTAGTACAACTGAGGGAAGGGGACGTTCCCCTAATAAAAACTGAGTACATTTGCAATGGCTGCAGTCGTAGCTGCGGCCACACGTTCTAGACAACACTTTTTTTTAAATAAATAAAAAATAAATATGTCTTGAATTTGTCACTGCTTTTTTTTCCAATGCTTCTAAGTTCTGTCGCACTATGACAGTAAACGTTTAGTGTTATTGTAAAAAAATTGTATAAACGCAACAAAGTGTTGCAGGCTCGTCCTGTTTCCAGTATCAAGATCACAAGCACATGCTACGCCTTGCACTGGGATTCATAAAACCAACAGAATTGCTGCATCTAGTACGTATTATTATTATCTGTGCACTTCTTCATTGATTCATAAATGTAAAATCTGTTAAATGAAATGTGGAACATTGACTACATGTATTCTAATTTTTTGTTTTATTTTCAAGGAAGAAGAAAAACAGCTGACATCGCTACTAACACTTAGGGCACGTTTACGCAACGAGGGGGGGGGGATTGAGGCTTAATGGCGCGTCGACAACTTGGTCATTACGCAACGACTCGCCTTTGCATTCTCGCATCTAGAACTCAATCGCGATTGCAAAGGTGACATTGCCATGGCAACAACGCTAAATGCATTAGCTAAATCTGACATCGTTTTAGTAAATACTTGCAGTCTTATAATCCGTGTCAATAATATAAGGAATTCCTCATGACGAAACAATTTTCCCAAACGTTTCTGAACTCACGTTATTTGCTGTTTTCGTTGCGAGGCGGCAGACATAAAACCGCCGCCATGTTGGAATTTGAGGTGATTTCTAGCTTCTAGCTGCGAGAATGCAAAAGCGAGTGGTTGCATAAATGTGCCCTAAATGTACACTGTGCACCATCACCTCGCTCTCAAAAATATCGTTAATTTTTTTTTTTAATTATGTCCCGCTGTAATTACTGCTAGTGATCTATTAACGAGTCAACAATGTTTGGAAACGAGTGAAAAAAATGCGAAGGTAATGGGCATAACGCATAAGATATTTTTTTAAGTAATACGATTGGTTTTGTTATGTCTTTGCCAGTACAAAAGTTTGAAGAGGCCTATTTAATTTTAGTGAGCCCTTTCACCCTATGACAAGAAATATTAGAGAAAACTGGCAACCGGTGTTTGGAATTACTGTGGCATGTTCATGACGTTGTTCAGAAAAACTTACTACGCTAGCGAACTTGTCCACTTAACTTTTCGGTGGATAAAGGACGGCGACCACCTTAGTCAGAAGCTTCAGAGGCTATGTAACGTATGTATCATTTAGCACTGTAGCTTCTGATGAAGGTGGACGACGTCCACCTTCATCAGAAGCTTCAGTACTAAACGATACTTAAATACTTAGATACTTAGATACTTAGTACCTAAATTTTTTTTGGGAAAAGGACGACGTCCACCGGACGTCGTCCTTTTCCCCCCGAAAACTTAATTGAAAAGTTTGCTCTTCATTGTTGTGGCGTTGTGTAGCCTATCAAGTTTTCCTGAATAATAAATATTGCTGGTGCAATGGAAAAATGTAAGGAACTCATTGTATTCTGGCTAATCACTGATGGGTACAAATGAAATGTGATTGATTTTTTTATAACTAACAAACCTGTTTCAAACTACTATTTCAAATCAACAGTTTTCTTCACTTCTCTGTTAACAAATCTTTATACTCATTATAGTATTATAATCACGTAGTATGGCGATAGCTGGTAAGATCGGTATTTCAATAAAATAAATACATGATAGCCTAATATATATGCTTAAATTACTTACTTTTGGTAGCTATACGCTTTTGGAGACTTCCAACTTCCGTTGCACTGTGTATCGATAGTTTGGTATCAGCGAAACCATCAACCACAGATTCCGTGGCAACATGCAGTGTTGTAGCGTCAGCAGGCTTGGGTGCAGTCGTCGTTTGTGTGGTGGGGCGGATTACGTAGGATTCGGTTGTCAATTCAGGTTTTTGGTAGGTGGCTGGGTCATTTGTGAATTTTGTAGTAGTTCCATGCGTCATTTCCATTCGGTCATGTGTCATTAATCTCACGGTCAGTACGATTTTGGTCACGAGCAAAACAAAGAAGAGCGTTATTCCTCTCATCTTGTTTCGTCTACGAGACTTCTGGTGCTTTTAACGCCGGGTTCGATAAAGGATATCTGGCGCGCTACATAAACCAAAGTTATAAAATCATAATAGGTCACAGAAAACAATAAGGTAATGCAAGAAAATACCCGGATTTGGCAAGTAAAGCAAGCACAATCAGTCATAAACGTTTTATTACAACAGTCATTAGCTACTTGAACCTCCTACATTTCGATGTAAATACTTAACCCTACCTGTACTTCTCGATGTGAAAGAAAAGCTTATGATTACACTATATCTACATAGACGTAGGAATAAAATTACATGTTTATAGATTTTCAGAAATGTTTAATTTATCCCACAAACAAATACGAAAACAAAGTCAAAAAGAAAATTACACTCATTTGTAGTTTAACTCAGGCATGCATTAGTTTTAAGTGTAATTTAGAAACCAACACTTTTGAAACACCTTGTCTAGTAATTAAATTGTATCATGCATGCCAAAAAAAATTGGTCAACACTAATAAACTCCCGAAGTAGCACCCAGGAAAAGAAGTTAGAACAAAAACAGAAATTGAAACTGTAAATGGAAGCTTGAAGTAAATATTTCTGATTTAACTGGTTGTGATTTTAAACAAGTCTGTGTAATCTTTTTTTTTTGTCTTTATTAATTCCTTAAGGTTTTAAATCATCTTAAGTAAACTAATAGTTGTGTAAATGAACCTCACCTGACATTAAAAAAAAAGAAACAGAAAGTATAGGGATGCGAACCAGGAGCCTATTATCACGGCAGGAACAGAGATGGGAAGGATCAAAATTCTGACCCATGAACAATATTAATTCTACTGTAGACCCGAAACCCACTGGCCCAACTTGACCCACTGAACCAATTTGGACCCTTGACCCAACTTGACGCATTCACCGGACGTGTTCCTGCTTCACTGGAATTGTAAACAGTTACGGGAAAGGACGGATAGCAAGAGTTTTTTTTTTCTAGGTTTTCGGTTTTTGCGTTTTCCCCTTTAATTCACTTTTGGTTGTTTTTCTATACACAGTGTAACTTTTTGTAAATGATACCCCGTCGTTAAAATAAACTGTAAGAAGTGGAATGCACTCTTTTTAGGGGAAGGGGAGACTGCAGTGCGTTTGGCCTCAGCCAGGTGGGGCTTCCATCCAGCTACATCACCAGCAAGTCAGCTGATCGATGGTGTCAATAAATTAGGCAGCTCGATTATTACGAGTGGTTATCGTCAACTGTTCCTGCCAACGTTTGGTTCACAGAGCCAAATTTCAAATCATGTTAGCCCACAACATGACAATAAACACTGATCTATATTCTTATTTTTCTTAAAGAAGGGTTAGAGGGTTTAACGAGCGTTAACCACTCCTGGTCATCTGCCCGAAGCCCTAAGGCCCTATGTCTGCAACAGCTAGATTCCCAGGTGGTCACCGACCCAAGTATTAATCCAGACCAATGCTGCTTAACTTCGGGGATCTGACGAGAACCGGTGTTAAAGAAGGGGGATAAGCCGTTAACAATGTAGAAGCCAAACAATACTTATTAATACTTATTTCAGTTACGAGAATAAAATGACGATTCCGCTAACAATGTAGAAGCCTAACAATTAGGAAACCAAAAGCTTCAATATTGCTGGCTATTAGAGCCGAATTTAGTAGTTTCAAAGTTGGTTGAGTAACAATCACTGCCTGCGTGATCGTTGTTGAGGGATTATTACATTGGTATCAAGACGGTGAAACAGGCAACGCAGCTACAATGAGTAGTGCTATTTATTTTTTTAAGAACACTAAATACCACGGCAACCGCAGGGGATGGGGTGTTAGACAAATCTGCCAATGGGGAAGTGTAGGGGAGACGAGGGAGCAGATGGGAGGGCAAGGGGTGTGGGGAACAGGTCGAGGGCAAGGCATGCGGGTGATCGGGGAGGGGAGGTAGCGGGCCGTTTCACGACATTCTGCCCAGTATAGTATATCTCTGGTGCGTACGCAGATGCTCTGCGTGGGTGTGGGTATCAACACGGAGAAACAGGCAATTAGCCACAAAATACTACCCTGGTGCTCGGGGAAGGAGCGAAGACCACACACAAGGGGGAGTGTTATGGGGGGGGGGGGGGGGCGGGGGGGGGGGGAGAACAGGAGAGCGTTTTCAAGCCATGCTGCTCAGTATAGTATTTCGCTCGCGCATGCGCAGATGATCTGCGCGGGTACAGCTAGTACATACTTATTTCCTTTGCCGTTTGGACTAAATGTCGCACTGCTTCAGTAGCAAATTGAACCGTTGCTCATTACATATGTTACACAATTAAAATTACATTAATACAATGTAAAAAAACATATTGAAGGACACATCGTCATACGGAAAAAAATAACAGTTTCGCTAATTGAAAGGTATATATTTACAACTTGGCAACTTTAGTAAGGATTTTAAAATGATTTAGGTGGGAAAGGAAAATAATGGAAAACTTCAGGAAAAATTATCGGATCGGAGACGGTGTGCCTGTATGCACCACCCGTTCAACAATTTCGTAAAAAAATTAAGTGGTAAGGCCGAGACAATGTTATCTCTCAAGGAATTCCACACTGGAGCGACTCTTATGGCAAAGAGGGATTTCGTACAGTTAAGATTAAATCTAGGGACCTCAAGCTTGAAGAGAGGGGGGAGAGTGTTGGCGCGATTCCAACCGGTAATTCGGTATTCGGGAACCCGCTAGAACGGCGTATGTTACGCCGGGGTGCAGCTAGTGCTCAAGAATTGGGCGGATGAATAACTTAAACGCCCAGAGCTTAGATAAGTATTTAATAGGGTTGTATGAAAAATGTATGCATACACCCATCGAAGGAGGAAAGCTCCATCATAGTTCACGAAGGTCTATAAAACAATCTCCCTACAAAATGCCCCTATGAATAAAATGCCCTTAGGGGAAAAAAGCTGCTAGGTGAAAACATCCCCAGCAGGGATTCCTTTAGGAATTATGCTTTTCTTTATGTCTTCACGTTGCATTTCACGTAATGATAAACTATTCAATTAAAATGTACTATAAGTTGGAAAAATATACAGCCTACTTATAGGCAAAATAAAAATAAATTATAAAATTATTTTGTTTGCATTTGATTTAATTAATTAAACATGGGCAAATTCTGTAAATAATGTTAATGTAAATCGGAAATATGCCATCAGCGAAACCATGCAGAAGATTTAGAGAAATAACTGGTTCGCTGGCTTGAATCCGAGTCGCGTCGAAAGAAATGTAAGTGAACAAAGGGGGCTTATTGTACTGTTGGTTCTTGTGGTGTATGTTTATGCCGTTGGCTAATTTTTCCCGACATTTGTTTTAATTATCTGCTATTGGTTTGCCTTAAATCATGCTAAAGATGAAAAAAAAAGTAAAAATATACTAGCCTACACACAACTGGCAAAACTTAAATTATAAAACGAAACGTTGAATTATATGGTAGGGGTTTAATTGGCATAAAATTAGCAACAAAAAACATTTAGGCATAAAAAAAAAAATCTTACTTTATAAACCAAAGTCTCATAGCAGAAATGAAGCAACCACAACGACGACCCCCGGAAGTGGAACAATGAAAACATGCGAGTGTGTCAATTCTTTGGCTTGAAGCTGATACTGGGACGTTGTTGCCCTGAAAAGAAGTTGAAATTGGCACATTGGTTACCTCGACTAACAATTTGCTCTGCACGGTCATCACAAAGGCATGTCTTAAATGACGTCATGTACGAAGGACGCTAATGGGAGTGGGGAAGGGCCTGATCGAGAAATGCATGTTGGTGGGGCAGTGCTTATGTTACAGCAACTATTTGATTACGATATAGCTTTGCGGAGGGAGAGGATTGACGGAAAGGGGGAGTTTTACACAAAGAAAAATTGACTGTTGCAGTGAACGATCAGGCAGCACCGAGCAAATACTGGGAAACAACCACGGGTCAAACAAATCACCAGGCGAAGCCGGGTACAATGCTAGTGACACATATTAAACCAAATATAGACGAGAAGGGGTTGGTAAAGAAAGGGCAATTAAGTACAAATTATAATACAATGAATTTATTTACAGAAATAAAAAATTAGAAAATCTAAAGTTCCTTAAGTTAAGATAGAATTTCCGACTAGGCGTTGTATTTTTTCTATGGGTTTTTTTTTACGGCGATTTGCTGGAGGAATTTTATTGGGTCGTTTCGTTGGTGGTGTTATTTCCTAAAAATAATTTGTTGGTCTGTCCAATCTTGCTAAAAAAAAATGTAAATTGCTTTGTTGTTAGTACGTAAGCTTTTGCGACGACTGCTAAAAGTAAGTATTATTTTCACACATTTATATCAAAAGAACTCTTTCATCAGGCAGTTTGACATTTTTTGTAACGTTGTTTACTGACCTACTTTATTTCCCCCAAACGAAAATGCCGTTCTATAAAAGGACGGTATGCTAACCACCAGTTTCTAGTTCATTTTATTTATTTTTTCTTGGGTATGCAACCAATAGTTCTCGATAAAAGATAAAACAAATAACCCTTTTCATGTGGTCAGTTAGCTCCGACACCAGAATGAGGGGAGATAAGCCCTTTCAAGCATCTAAACTCACGGTGGGATGATGTAGAAAGTAATGCAGTAACCTAACAAACCACCATCTCAGCAAGCATAGCAACGATTATGAAATATAATTACAAAATAAAAAAAAGGATTAACGAAGCAAACATTCGGAATTAAAGACTGGCCTTTGTGAGAATACAAGATACACTAATCTGAGAACGAAAGAAAACACTTGAAGTAGGCAAAAGTACCAGAATTAATGAAAAGCTAGTCGGGTGCATAAAAAGAACAATTAAGCATACGTGACGTTCGGGCATTCTGCGTCGCGTTTTCAAGCAGTAAAAATTAAAAATAAAAGGTCCAAACGATATGATACCACAAAGAAACCACAAAGCCCCATAGCTCAAAAAATCAAGAGAGACTTAGTATTTAAACAAACAGATTAAACCATGCGCAATGGCTGTTTGCCGTGACGTCACCATGAGTTAGCCAATGACGAACGAGAACAACGGCTGGTTGGCCGCCTGATTGGACTAGCCCAGTCACGTGGGATGCACGTCACAGCAAACAGCCATGGCGTGTGGTATAGTGTTTCTTGTATTCGCACGAGGCTAGTCTTTAATGTTTACTTTGTTTCTTAGCCCTATACAATGTGATTTTATTATTTTACCAAACAAAAGATTAATTCAGTGCCCGAATTCGTAGCGCTTCCGACGATCTCACTTCTAAAACGAATGCTTTCTTTATTCTGCTTACTCTGAATGTCGGGAACAAACGATTTTCTAACTCACCTACACATTAATTTTGTATGATGCGTTGTTATTTTAGTTTATCTATTTTTTGGTTGCCATTTTTTTATTTTCTTTGAAGCAGTTATTTTAGGTTGCTGGAACAAAGGACACGGGATTTTCGTGATTTATTTGCGGTGTAATTTTGCGGCTCGTCGCTCGTTAGGCAATTGAGTGGTAAGTTTAACAAAAGACGCACTGAGTAAATAAACGAATACTCGTAATTAAAAAGCGAGAACAAAACCACAACACAATCTTTAGCAATTCAATGACATTTATTCAAATGGGCTTTTGTTTGGTTTGGAATTAGGCGTCGTACCGTTATTTATTCTCGTCATCCTCTCGAATGTTTGATGTTGACACACCTTAGCCACTACACGACATGAACGTCGAGAAACTATGAAAACTATGAAACTATGGTAAGAAAAGTGAGCCCTACCATTGTCTTTTTCTTTAGTTCCAAGATGGCTGTTGGTGCTCCTGTAGTTTCGCCCGTGCCACGCGTAGCATTTCTTCACTCCTTCGGCGCACAAGCGAACATCCGCCTACTGATATTAATACTGAAATCTAACATAACGTCACGAGGTGTAGTGTATCATTTCTACCTCTTGGCTCAGTTCGTTAACAGGTTGTTTTGATTTACTCGCTCAGAAATATTAAAGCATTGGGGAGCGTTTACGCAGCGACTCGCCTTTGCATTCTCGCTGCTAGAACTCAATCGCGTTGGCAAAGGTGACATTGCCACGGTAACAACGCTAAATGGATTAGCTAAACCCGCCATCGTTTGAGTAAATACTTGCAGTCTTATAATCCGTGCCAATAATATAAAGAATTCCTCTTGACGACCACACGCCATGAACTCACGTTTCCCAAACGCATCTGAACTCACGTTATTTGCTGTTTTCGTTGCGAGGCGGCAGAGATAAAACCGCCGCCATGTTGGAATTTGAGGTGATTTCTAGCTTATAGCTGCGAAAATGCAAAAGCGAGTGGTTGCATAAACGTGCCCTTAGGGTTTTTTTTTGTGATAGATAAATAGAGTAGCGTTTAACCTTTTTTAAAATAAATTCAGCGTATTTTATATCACTGTTATTTTTTAGTTTACCAGGAATAACATGAACAGAGCTCGAAACTGCATTTCCCAATATTTTACTATACGTTTCATATTATGATAGCAATTGTGGACGTAGTTAATTTTACGGAAAAAGTACGTGAAAATTACGCAGTCATTTGTTAACTTCTTGACTTGTAATGCCCATACCAGGCATTTGAAAATACGGTTTATTAATGTTAGACCGCTGAAAGAGGATGTCCAACACCGGGATCCCGATCATTTTTTTGCCCCAAAAGTTTCGGAATTATACTGCTTAAATCTCAGGATTAAAGTTATTGAAAATGAGCTAAATTCGTGTAAAAAAATATGTTATAAATTAATTTTTCATTCGTGAATTTTAATGTAGCGCAAAGTAAAACTATAAAATCACAGATTAACTATGCGAGGAAAAAACGGAATAAACAATCCTCGCTGTCGTCCATACTCTGGTCTGCCTTTTAATAACACCGTTTTAAACCATGCGCAATGGCTGTTTGCCGTGACGTCACCATGAGTTAGCCAATGACGAACGAGAACAACGGCTGTTTGGCCGTCTGATTGGACTAACCCAGTCTCGTGATATGCACGTCACAGCAAACAGCCATGGCGTGTGGTATAATTCTACGCTGTGGTGCTTTGGTGTCAGAACAGAAATAAAGTTGACACGCAATCAGAGAAAAAAAAATATGAAAAGCATGGTTGTTTATTTGTCTTCTTATAGCATTTTGCTCGATTAAATGTTTGTGCTTTAATGCCTGATTTAACAATCATATCAAAAACCAAAACTGAAGTTGAAGCGCTGAACCACTCTCAACTTGGTGGCCTATTCACCAGTTTTTGGCTTTTTAAAAATTTTGCTTTGTTTTTAGAGTTGGTTTATTTTTCTTGAATTGGATGTGAATACAATTTCTTTGGCAACGTTGTTTAGATTTATCGTCCTACACTAGTGTGTGCCTAGGCACGGACGTCAGTATACACGTTGTCATTGTCCGAACTTTAGCTGTCAAATGAGCGACGATGCCGACAATACTAACAATAACAGTATTTTCGTACTTAAGCGCCAACCCACGCCATCCTCGTTACACCCCTAAGCTCCAAACCAAAAAAGGTACGCAGTTCGTATCGTACTGCAGCCATTCGTCCAATTTCATAGCTGGAAGCCTTCCCGTTATCTCGGTATCGATGAATAATAACCCGATGGAAATTAACATGTGGATGAGCGGACTAGAATTAGCTAGCAAGATAGCTAGCTAGTTACACATTTTCAACTTTATTTAGGGTCAGATTTTGCATTGAAATCAGCTTAGCTGGCATTCCTACACGAGTTAATTTTTGTCAGATGGGTCATTGCTCTTGATTTCAACACAATTTAAGCTTTTGAACCGCATTATTATTTTTCCCTAAGTAGCTGAAAAGTGCCCAACTAGGCTTCAAGATATAAGACACTGACGCTAAAGCGCCTCGCTACAAAGGTTTACAACCTCGACAATTGAATTGATGTGATGTTTGTTGTGATGATTGTTTCCTAACTTTGCGCGACACACTAGCGTCTGTCTAGATCTTCACAGATGTCACTGCCTCCCTCTGCCTAACCCGTAGCTAGCCGCAACCTAAGTTTAATCTAACGTATAAGGTACAGTTCAGTCGTATAGGCCAATATTCGTATAGTACTACTTAGCACCTCATAAAAACAAATTAATTCAGATGCAAACCTATTTACGTTGCCTTTGGACTTAAATATCAGACTGCCAGAGCGGAGAATCGAACCCACGACCTTCGAAACCGCTGAGCCATACTGACACGGCCAAAAGGAAACGTCCATACGCAGCATTTAACACGCGCATATGGTTTCAAAAGTCATGGGTTCGATTTTCCGCCCAGGCAGTCTGAGATAAGTTCAAAAGGCAACGTAAATAGCTTTGCATCCGTATTTATTTAACTCTTCTTGAGCCTTTGGCTTGTCCTTTTTTATAAAAACAACATAAACATACGAGTGATACGACGACATTGAGTAGCATGCAAGAATTCACCGTGAATAAATTGCGGAGAAGGGAGTAAGCATTACGTTTTGGTGTTAAGTCCTCTTTCCTCATGTACATGTTTCACCATGGCTTTTTTTTTAACTTGCTCGTGGGTGGTCATTGGGTTGCAGAAACCAGAGCACTGCCCATCATATCAAAAAACAAAACTGGTAAAAGGGGCCGCCAAGTTCCCAATAGTTCGGCCGTTCAAAGGAGTTATGTCAACACACCAAAACTTTCGCCAAGTAATTCGCAACTATTAATAGTTCGAAGGTTAAATGAAAACTAGAACATAGCTACTTTGGGTAGCATGTTCAAATTTTCATGTAGTGTCCAAAGTATTATTCGGTGCGATTAACTTGGCGAGTGTTTTGGTGTGTTGATATCATTCCTTTGAAGGGCCGAACTATTCGGAACTTGGCGGCCTCTTTGACCAGTTTTGGTTGTTGATACGATATCACTCCTTTTTTGTTTAAATTGTGTAATGTCTCAACACCACTACCGTGCAGATGTGCAATAATGTGCCACGTCAACAAGAAATTGGTTTCTAACAATTTGCTACTACCTTTTGTCTATTGGCCGAATAGAACCATTCTCAACTTATTCACCTCTTTATAGGTGTTTGGTTTGGTTTTAATTTTGTTGTAATTTGTTTTATTTAGTTAGTTTTGGGGTGTTGATATCGATCCATTGAAGGGCCGAACCACTTTCAACTTGTTTGACTCTTTACCAGTTTTTGGCTTTGTTTATTGTGCTTTGTTTTTACAGTTGGTTTATTTTTCGTGAATTGGACGTGAATACAATTTGTTTGCAACGCTGCTTAGATTTATCGTGATACACTAGTGTGTGTCTAGACACGCACGTCAGTATACACGTTCTCATTGTCCGAACCTTGGCCGTCCAATGGGAGACTTTGCCGACAATACTAACAATGGCTATAACAATATTTTCGTACTTAACTCCCACGCTATCCCCGTTACACCCACAGGCTCCAAACCATAAAAGGTACGCAGTGCGTATCGTACTGCAGCCATTCGTCCAATTTCATAGCTGGAAGCCTTCCCGTTATCTCGGTATGGATGAATAATCACCCTATGGGATTTAACATGGGGATGAGCGGACTAGCTAGCAAGGGTCAGATTTTGCATTGAAAGCAGCTTAGCTGGCATTCCTATACGAGTTAATTTTTGTCATGTGGGTTATTGCTCTCGATTTCAACACAATTTAAGCTTTTGTACCGCATTATTATTTTTCCCCAAGTACCTGAAATGTGCCCAACTATGCTTCAAGATATAAGGCACTGACGCTATGTCGTCGCGCTACGATGGTTTCCAACCTCGACAATTGAATTGATGTGATGTTTGTTGCCTAACTTGGCGCAACACACTAGCGTGTGTTTAGATAGAGCGTGGACCATACCACAAGTACATTAAAAACAACAAATTCACACAATTCTTAGTGATTTAACTATTAAAACAAACTTGGTCATGGTCACTTTAGCTAAACAAAGGACGTATTAATAACTCAATTCTTGCACCCCAGATTTTTCATCTTGTAGTTGTTTTAAACAATGAAGCTATCGAAAAGAATTTCCATTCATGTAATTTTCTTCTGCCACTGATCGCAAAATAATTGTAAAATAATCGCAAAATAATCGCAAAATTTCTGGCTTAGTCGTGGGGTCCTAGGATTGACTGCATGCCAAACTTTCAAACTCTTAGTATCTGGATGACAGCTAAAAAGACAATAAAGCAATAAAATCTCAAAGAAAAAAGCGACAATATTAAACTGTGCTGATTGCACAGAATTAATAGTAAAAAGAACATTTTAACGAAATATGAATTTGTTTTATTCATATATAGTGGTGGTTTTTCTTTTTTAATATGACTGCTGAAATGGGAGTTTCCGTGTTGTACATTTCGCTTCATATTCCCTCCCTTATCACAAGGCTGTCTGAGATGAAAGCTACAAGTTTCTATTCTCACCTCCAAGCCAACTGATTCAACAACGCCAGAATCATATTTCACCAAAGAAATGCTTAGAGCTGTTCACATTGTGGGCATTGGAGCACTGGGCATAGAGTTGGGAGGCGAAAAACGCATGTTTACCCCATTCGGCCTTGGCTTCAATAAACGAAACATCTTCATGTTCACGTCCAGATTGTTTCAAAACTGCTTGCTTCCCCGAAGGGATTTTCTTGCATCAATCATAGAAAGAATGACACTTTTCACACGTACACTAATTATTAGGTTCTAGTATACAGCCCAATTTTAACGTAGGTATCACTGAAAGTAATTAATATCACTCATTCAATAACTAGCCAAAGGGTGTCACAACCAAGAACCAAATCTAGATTTTCGAATTCTCAGAGCTTTCTAGTATGTAAAAATCAGCTCTGCAATATTTGGGCGATATTTCTTCCGCTAGCTTGAATTTTCGCGTTCAGCGTTCAGCGTTTTGAATGATATAGAATTTAAGAGCGGATTCAATTTCTGGGAATCCATCTGGGCCACAATTTGGATTTTTATCATATATTATAGGCCTTGCATATTGGTTCAAGTTCAGTGAATATTCTTATAAAATGGCCTAGTTAGAATAGGCCGAAATTTAATTTGGTCATTGCTTTTCGTGGCTCCCCACCCCCGTCCTTTAACTACCAACAATTGCTTTTTTCGCATCGCCACATTCGTACCGAATTAGACATTAGCTCAAAAAATATGTCTACCACTTTTCGCTCGAATTGCTTCACTTCTCTGCCGGGTTAATTACACCGAATTTCGCCCCTACAACCCAAACATTTGTTTGCTACAAAGTCAAGTGCATACGTTGATCGGTATTATTTCAATGAATAATCCTGCCAAATATCGTTCGAATCGATATCACACTTCACTATAACTCTGGCACATCATGGAAAATCGGACAAACAGCTAAATAACAAAATGCAAATCGTTTACTTAAAATGGAACCACGTTCGCTTTGTGCACTTGGCTAATTAAATGATGAATTCAGAGTTATACTTAAAATTTTTGTGGAGTACTGATTGAAATTCACTGCGTCCAATCCAGTCACGTATGTCATCAACTGGACAAACCTAAACTACCTCTCCATTAACCTGAAAAGTGTGTAGTCATTCGCTTCGGCTCCAACAATCCTCAACACACTTACGTCACCAATGAGAAAATTGTCAGAGCCAATATCTCTCACTCTGATGTTGGCGTTACCCTTGACTCAGCAACATATAGGGTAACAATGAGACAAAAGAAGCCACAGCTCTTCGGCATGGGTCTGATAACTTTGTCAGTTCTACTGAATGTGCAGTTACACGGACAGGTCAAAGAGTCAAATCTTCCCCTTTACCCTCCCTCCGAGCAACACGAAATTCTCTGAATCCTCATCCAAATCCAAAGAAGGGGAAATTCAACGTTGAAATTTCCTTGGAAGGAGGGGGTAGCCCCGAAAAATTGTACAGGTAAAGCCCTTCCATCTCCAAAGGTAAAAGAGGATCAAGTTGTTGAAGGAATTCAGTGGTCTCCTCATCTTGATGGTGCTGAGACAACTGTTTCACAAACTGTTTCACTAGTAGTACCAAGGATTTACTAGCAGTAACCTTCTTTGGTACCTTCGTTGGCACAGTTCTAGTTAGCAGAGGAGCAGCTAATGACCCCATGGGGCAGCAGTGGAAGCAGTACCAACAGCAGTAGCACTAATGGGAGCAGTAGAAATCTAAACAGACTTCGAAGCTAAAGTAGCTGCAGAAGCCAATGGATCCAAAACACTCTGCAATGCTGGATGCTCCTGTGTCAGTACAGTGAGCTGCATGGCCACCGTCCTTGCCAAACTTGAGCCCAGTGCATAAATCTGTTAAATCAGCAGCCTTACGAACAGAGGCAGCTAAGGCGCACAAGTAACCTGTTGCAGTCGATGCTCCAGATAGTATGTTGCAGATAGCATTCCCACGAAGTTTATTGGTGCTGACCACTGTAGTTGATGCACTGCATTGGGCCAACACAGTCAGTGCCCCCTTGGGCCCCCTGTGCACAGCGAACACAGATACGTTTTCTTTTACATGATAACGTTGGTATGGCCGAAGCTTTCAATACAACACCACATCGGTTCCTGCTGTGCAACTGGCATATCAAATATCAGGAAAGGATATCTGTTGACTAGACACCATTTCCACCTTTCCACAGTGCTATAACACCTTGTGATTTGATTTATCCTGGTACGACATCATCACCGAGACCTCTCAAATCCAAACACGTTATGACTCCCTTGCAGCTGTTCAAGTCACAATGCAGCTCGACATACACTGGACATTGTTCCTGTCGACGCATCCTTAAAAGCCTTTTTACCTGCACATCATTTGCGACTCCCACAAGGTATCGCACCGCATATGGCCAAGCAACATGCTTTGACTACTCTTCCAGATGTCTCTCAGATGTTCCTTCACTGCTCTCCGACTTATGCTTGCAATGGTTGCTGAACTACCGTCTACCATACACTCTCTAGGCACAATAACAACGTGTAGTGTCAGGGCTACTAGTGTTCAAGGCAGACCACAAACCCTCCACAATGCAGATCCTGAGAAGTAACTAACACTTAACCTCTGTTCCCGTTTTGTTGTCTCCTACGACACGCAGGGGACAACAAAACACCCCAGCTCACTGGGGGAATCTTTGGTTAGTTTGTTTGGCATTTGAATTTTTCATTGAAAATGTTGTCTTTATAGTAAAGCATTCCTGAACCTTTACATGAGTTTTGCTGTAATTGATTGGGTATCACAACACAAATACTTGCTCTCGTACTGAGGTGGTCCGTAGTTTGGTTAGAACAATGCTTTCAATAATAGCTAACAATGAATTTGGTCACTTACCAGTTAATACCTCAATTCCCAAGTTCTTGACCTGAATTAATCACATAAAAATATAGGGCATTAAGAATTTCCTATGGAATAGCATTAGTTTGGTAATTAGTTCGGTTCCGTTTGTTTTAGTGGAAGAGGAAGAAAAAGAAGATGAAGAAATATTCGGAAGAAGAGGAATAACAATAGGAAGAAGAGGAATAAAAATAATATTAAGAAGAAGCATATGACGAAGACAATGATGAAGAAAAAGAAGAATGAGAAGATGTCAAAGAAGTCTTCAGAATGACGCCATTTATCATGTTTCAGCCATTTTTTTTTAGTTTACTCTCTTCCGATGCAATGTTACTTTTGCTTCAGGGATCGAAGCTGTCTCGAAACACTTCGAAAAATTTCATCTTGATGGGTGAAATAATTAATCGAGGTAGGTTAAATTTTGCGCATTTATCGCAAAAGCAGTGGTTATGAATGCTTTCCTAAGACGTTGCCATGCCTAATAATAATATTGACCGTGAAAGTACCAAGCGATAACAACATGTTGGCGTATCTCTCGTTCCATAGTAATAATATGGTGAACCCGACTAGCTGGCTAGTTGTATGAGATGCCACGTCATGGCATCCTACAATTTAGGAATCGTGCTTGTCACTGCGTTTATTGTCAGGGTATCGTGCCCTATCATTTCGGTAGGCGTGGTTTTGCCGTTTGCAACACCACCATCAATCAATGACATCTCAACACGCTTGTGTCTGGTCAGTTATTATTTAGAGGACAGTGTGTTGTGGATTTTGTGAATAGAATGTAAATAAAAATTATTTTGGCACTGCCACACTACTCATTTCCATTTATTCCACTAATTACAACTATCCATGCTCCTATACGTGGCCTATTTATGCCATTTTGTTTTTTTTACATATAACAGTTTAATAATAAATGTCTGGTTGACAAGGCGTGTCGTCCATTGGAGTCAATACGTTTCAAGCCTCGAGAATCGTGCTGGTTACTTATTAACTATGAGCTTGGGAAATGTCACGTGCATGCATATCTAGCAACTACGTCACTCGACAAATAACATCAAATAGTATTTTCCAAGATGGTGCGTTTGCAGGATGAGAAGGTAAAGCTTAGTCATTGGCAAAATTTGTTAGTGGTTATTTATGCACATCATCATTAAGCATTAATTAAATTACTGCAAGATTGCGGCAATGCCATTTCACTTTTCTTAGAAAATGTCTGGTTGCTATAAACTTTACACTATTTTACACCAGATGGAGAACTTCAGTAAATCTAATAGTCGTAGTTATTTTACGCTGTAAAATGATACTATCGGTTGTTTCATATGGAAATATGATTTCCGTTTAGGCTATATTTGTATTTCCTGCAAACAGTTTTAAGTTGCTGATTACACAATGCTAAATTTCAATTCACGTGAAAAAATTGCATTAATTCAACTTTTATGTATGTATTTAAACAAAGGTATTTTCTGAACAACTGGGCAGAAAAAAAAACAAGATTTGTTTCAGAGTGTAAAGCTAAGTTTATACAACTGTGTAACAACATTTACCCCATATTTTGTTAGTCTATATTAAAATAACTGTCTTAGTAGCGTTTGATGTTATAGGTACATGAGTTGTAAGAGGTACATCAGAGATTGTTTGATTGGATAACCAAATAGATGTTAAGCGATGATGGTGACTTATGACTATGACAAAGTTCTTTTGCATGTTGCTTAAACTGCGAATAAACTAATTAGCCTTTAATTATACCAGTTAGTTTTGGGCAGCCCATAATTTCTGGTACTTTTGCTTTTTGGGTCGTGGTTCATGAGGCATGGAATTTCCAAATTTTTGTCCGAATATTCCTATCATTCAGCAAGTTGATCCCTGAAGACTTTCTTGCGTCTGATGTCATTGCCTCATCAAATTTGTTTAGTGATGTCTTTTCCCACTTCTTGGGCCATGGAGTGATGAATAAATAGTTTCCACCATTTTCATTATATTTGAATTATTTAGCAAGGGATGAAAACTGTATAGGAAATAAATTTAAAACGTGCACATAAACATGCACGATCCTAACTTCCTGCACGAGACACTCTTTTTGGCCCTGAACTTACTTCCCTTCTATTTTTCGACCATTGCCGACAAGTTGAGGGTTTACCTGTTGAGGCTCTACATTGATCGGCGCCATTTATGTGTGGGCTTCAAAGGCTGATGGACTCCTCAGGGTTTTACGGTGACCATTCGCCCAACCATAATTTACCATGTAATATGCTGTAAGCTTGGTGGCCTTGATGCTAATCAGATGAATAAAGAAATACACGTTGTCTGAACAGCTATGGACTTTCTCAACATGCTACTAAACTGAAAGCCAAGGACTGAAAGCCGACGTTATTCTAAATCCTTCCTATCTTCAGTATCCCCCTTAAACTCACCCAACTTTCTTCTATGGGACTGTCGGCGATTTTGACCGTGCACAGCGTGTTGTGGATTTTGTGAATATTACGTTAATAAATATTATTTTGGCATTGCCACACTGCTCCATTTACGTTTAATACACTAATTTCTATCAATTAATAAATCAGCTAAATCCATGTTCTATGCGTATTTATGCCATTTTTTAAACTCCAGATAACAGTTCAATAATTAATGTCTGTTTGACAATGCATGTCGTCTACTGGGGTCAATACATTTCTAAGTCCAGAAAATCCTGCCAACTGCTTATTAAGTATGGACGTGGTAGATGCAAAGTGCCAGCATATCTACCAACTAGGTCACTCGGTCAGTAACATCAATTAGTATTCGGCAAGATCGTATGTTTGCAGGTTGCGATGGTAAAGCCTAGTCATTGATAAAGATTGTTAGTGGATACTTGTATGTAACCGCATTACGCATTAATTAAATTATTACTATTAAGTTGCTTCAAGATAACAGCAATGCCACTTCACTTTTCTTTGAAAGTATTATTTTAATAGCTGGTATCAGTAGACTTTTACAGTTTTTAAAATATTGTGTAACAGATGGAGAACTTCGGTAAATCCAATACTCGTAAATATTTCACGCTGCAAGATGATAACTACTATGGTTTGTTTCATATGAAATATGATGTACTTCTAGGCTGTATTATATTTCCTTGCAAACAGTTTTAAGTTTTTGATTATCCAATACTAAATTTCTATTTACGTGAAAAAATTACCCTGCTGTAAATCAGATTCAGGTCCCGAAATTTAAATTGCTAAAAAATGTAATTTTTGTGTCGTGTTTTGTTTTTATCCCTTCTCAATTAATGACAAAAACAGTTTTTCCAGCATTCATAGCGGGTTCCGAAAGTCCTTATTATCTAAAAACTGACCTTGAAAAAATTACTTAGACGTGGGGTGCTCGTTAGTTTGAATACGATTCAACTGATGTCAATGAAGGATAAGTGTGTAATTGTAAGCTGAGCTTACTATACTCTCTTAATTCACCCTGGTGAATAAATAGGTAATCGAACTAGAATTTTTCGGTCCAAAACTGCTCTTTTTGTATGAATATAATTAGCTAGTAATTTTATAATAATGAATAATAGATGCCAAACTTTACATGGCACTTAAAACTTCCACAATGCTGACCGATATGCTTCATATTTCAATAAAGTCTATGCTAACGGCGCAAAAAGGAGAGAAGGTATTGGTGCATAGTTTTTTTTTTTATATTTACCTTGCTTACTTTTTAAAATAATTTAAAATAGATACTGTTAGGCTTAATTCATCAAACGCTAGAGAAGGCACACCATTCATGCAAGACCCATGCAGGAAACAAAATTCGAAAATTTGAGGAAAAAATTGATTCACTCTTAGGCCTAATTCGTCAAACGTGTGACAAGTTTCAACATTTGCATCAGAATTGTACTGGATGTTAAAGTCTCGATTGGGGAAATATTTAGTCACTGTTAGGCTTACTTTGCCAAATTAAATTCATCATGTTGGTGGAAGAAAGATGAGTACCACAGAGATTTACATTGGCGTCATATAGCATGGAGATGAGATACTGATTGGCACGACAATAAATATAAAATGAATTTATGTATAAATCACTCCTCACGTTTTACTCAAGATAACAATCCCAGAGTATTAATATATAATCTCCACCGAATCATTTACATTCCAAATGTATGATTTTTCATTTGTGTGTGTTACTGTGTTCCTTTTATTCTTGTAAGCTTAGGATTTAAAACAATTTATGTATACTAATGTACATAAATCTTAAAATACTGGCCATAAATTTCAGTACGTCAAACATGCCAAAATGATATTTACACATCAAGCAATATGCTAGTTAACATGTCTCACTACTTATTTATTTATGTCGGTGACAAATTTGCCTATGTGACTCACATTTTACTTATTCAAATGTATATATTTTAGGGTGCAAACTGGTGAGTCGTGAACAAATCCCATACGAGCGAAGTACGCATTATATGATTAATACATCCATACGAAATGCTATGGCAGACATAAAGAAATATTTGTTTATGAAGAATTGCAAACACTTGGTATTGCTAACATACTGCCTTCAGATAAAAAATCTGGAAGCGTCATCAAGGTATACACATTTATTTATTGACGCATTTTATGACTTAACAGTTCTTTCAACATCGAATGTATCTTAAGTATAAATTTAATTGCAAACGTATATTTTTTCTTCTTATCTTATATGCTCAAATACTATATGTAGTTTTGGTTTTTCTTTTCAGTGCGAATAACGCACAGGACACATCGTGGTTAAACAAAATGGTTCCTGATTTATACGAACTAAGACGACCTCCTGTTCAAGAAGGTAACGCAACTAGTTAAACATGCATGCAACTGCAATAAAACAACTTGACAATGTAGCTTATATTTTCGGCGGAGCGAGCGAGCGGAGCGTAGCCTATAACGGACACCAAATTGCAAAATGTTGGTCCGTCCGTTGGTTGCACATTTTTAGTCTGGGTGGAGCCCAAACGAAAGATCGGATTGGAATGAAATTTGGTACAACGTTTCATACACTAATTAGTATTGCTGAGCCAAAATTTGCTGTAAATCGAACAATTATTTAACGGTAGAAATTTTAAAATTTTCGAATTTTTTCTAGCACTCACCATTGTAAATTTGAAATCCTGAATAGTTAAGGAATTCCGACGAAGCATACATCATGGTAATGGTAGTCAAGTGAACTTTAAAAAACACTGCAAATTAAATTTTGGTTGCTTCTTTCTAGCTAATAATCTTTTTCGACGTAACTGAATGAAATAGTATCATTTGATCGTTGAATTTAACCACTACAGTAACAAACGCAAACATAAAAACAAAAGGATTCCATTAACGACACACGTAAGTTTCATTTGAAAAGAGAATGCTTAGAGATTATTCAATTCAACATGCCAACGAAAGTGGCGTCTACACTAGAGATGGGACTCCCGAATATAAAACCTGAAATCGTCGTATCAAGGCCACGCGGTCCTATAAAGGTATAGCTGACAGCAAACGAAACACGAAAGCACGAAACACGAAACAATATTATGCCTGCCTGTCTCAGTTTATGCTGGTTGCAAAAAGCAGAAAGTTAAAAAGCACTTTTGTTATAAAAAACACAAACAGGTGAAGGGTTTAAAACATGTCAAACAACTTGAAAATAAAAATAAAAATTAATAAAATAACAGCAGAGCAGGGCCATGGAAATAAAACTTACAAGTCATAAGGATGCTAGGTTCCATGCTAAAAACTAAAACCAAATAAAATAAAATAATAAAATAAAATAAACCAAGCAAAAGAATGTGCCAACAGTCACACCTAACTCACCCAAGTCTGCTGGTCGAATGCATGTTTTAAACCCTTCACCTGAAAACGGTTCCGACCTTGGAACCGAAACGTCGTGATTTCGTTGTTTTAATAGCACTTAATAGCTAATCTGTTTGTGTTTTTATGTTGGTTGCCACGGAAGCTCGAAACTAAAAACAGCGTTTCATCGCATGAAGAATTGTGCCTAATCTCGAAGCGCTGTTGTACACTGCTACTCACGAAATTAAATCGGCGGTAAATATTAGGCCTAAACGCTAAAAATTAGGTCTAAAACGTAAAACTAGGTCTAAAAGCTAACACATTTTTAACCTAAATTGTGATGGTTATTTCTTTTAGATTATATAATAGAGATCACTGTTGCAGTGTGTGATAGAGGTGTGTGGCTCAACATTTTCGTTGTTGGCAGTGTTAAGTCTTATACCAAAGCAGTATTGTGAACCTTTTGAATCTTCTGACTATTGTGAAAAACTATCGTACTGATGATTGTTTGGCTTGCAGTAAACGCCTATTAACGCAACCACTATTTGCTCAATAAATCTAAATCTAAATCTAACGCCTTATTATTAATATTTTAACATGCGGACTACATTTCGCACAGCAGTTCCTGTAAACAATGTAAGAATTATTGCCAACGACAGCTCAAACAGCGGTGGCCAAACGTGCTGTTATTTTTACTCGCGGGGATGGCTCGCATCTTTAGTGTTGACTTTGAAAAGAAGCTAATAACTAAACAAAAACTAAATGCTGAAGCAAACAAAAGCTTGTTAACGTAAATTTGACACGTAGCATATCCTTTATTAAAAAAAAAGGCTAAAATAAGAAAAGGCCAACACAGACCAGCAGTACGTCACACCAAAAGGCAATCAGTCCAACTTAGCCTTTAGGTATTGCACCCAGATTTTTTACGCCATTTCGTGGTAACGTCATTAAAATAAAATTTAAATATAAGTCTCAAATGAAGATCCGTTCGCTCCGCCTACAATAGGCCCAAGGTTTCCTAGTATGACCGGCTCCAAAAACCAAATGTGCCTTCAAAGACCGCAACCGAAATCTGCCTAAATCTTGTTAAAAGGGTCTGTCATTGTGCGAAAATTCTTTTTTCTTCCAATCAGAACTTGAAAAGGAACAATTACGGTCAAAAGTTGCCATCACAAATTTTGATAGGAAGTAATCAGATAAAATGGTGTAATAAAGATTCAACGTAAAATTGGTTTAAAATGACTTGTTAATATAAATGAGATGGGATATTTCAACATATGAGACAACCGTTATTTCAGACAAAGAGGTAAACGAGTTTTGACTCAACAATAACACCATTCATATAAAAATAACGTTCACAAGAATAACTTCAGCCTCACGAAAAAGACACGTTTGTCTTTAGGAAATTATATTTATGCAGTGCTTCGAACTCCAGTTTAGCGCAGAAACGTCCCAACAACCACAACAGTATTGTCTTCACAATAAAATAGCTGTCACATTATCCAGATCCTATTAATACGTTTTTTTAAGATAGTAAAGTTTAAGTAGGTTCGGTAACTCGATCAAAAACTTAACAGCATATGGGTGCATGGGTAGCTGCGAGCACTGGGGCATCAGATTCGATAGACGTGTTGGTCCCGTCTATACACCTCTGGCTTCGTACAAACCCAGTTGGTTCGATCCTGGTGAAGGGAGGTGTATACGTACAGGTTTTTCTCTGGTTGCTTAACGTGTGTTGTAAGAGTGCTTCCACCGGGTACTCCGGTTTCCTCCCTCATGTGGCAAAAAACAGCTAAAATGATAGTGGTAGCGTCCACCTAACATCTTCCGCTGGGGCCTAAAAACAACTCAAAGCTCTATTATCTATTACTTGTAAAGACCAGACGGATCGGTTGTTTTCGTTAAAAAATATATATATATCACAGTGCGAGTGTTATAATACTATCCCAACTACCGAATAATTCTTGGCGTGTCAATTCATGGCAAACTATATAATTTCAAATTTTGATGTTTATGTTAGCTCTGAGATGGAAACTCTCCTATGTAATCTCTTTTATAGTAGGATTTTTTTTTCAGGTAGGCCAGCGGCGGTACATGTGGATATTTCTCCATGGTCAATAGGAGATTTGTCAATAGAACATAAGGTAAGTTTTGTCAATTCAGTCCGCCTTCGCACCATCAGAATTTATAACTATACGAATTTCTATGCACAAATAGGTTTAATTGTAAACATCTTTTAAACTACAGTATGTGTTGAACCATCTCAAATCAATTAGATCAACTATACTCTAGCTACATCTTGTTCCACATTATGTTTGCAGGAAACTGACTGTATGATGCCACGTTTTTTTCTACTACGAGTGCAAAATTATGCAAATTTCCCACTTGTAGAATCTTTAACAGTAACTGAAGAGTCTACAAATGTGATATGCACATGTTTTTTGCACTTGTAGTGGAAGGAAACGTGGCGTCATACAGTCAGTTTCCTGCAAACATAATGTGGAACAAAGTATAGTTCGGGTATTTTTTGACTTACCATTCCTGATAGCATAAGTACTGTACGGGCTGTACTGGATTTTTTCGTTAACGATGAGTAGTGCGGCTTACTCATTTGTAGACAAACCACAGTATTGTACAATCCTTGCCATCGTAAACAAGGACATGCACACACGGGGGCTGAGTGGGCTCTAGCCCCTTCCTACATGGCAAAGTTGCCTTTTTCTGAAAAAAAAATAGCCGACATTTGCTGGAACGATGGTGTAAAAGCAGCAAAAAAGGCCAAAAAAAAAGGAAAATAACTTCTAAGAAAGTGGTACAATGGAGCAAAGAGGGGCAGAAATGGTTTGAATCCCAAAAAGCGGGGCAATAAGGGATAAAGAGGGAAAAAACGCCACCAAAAAAAAGTCTTCAGAAAAACGTAAGTCTTCTCCTGCCCATTTGGGGGCCTGTGCACGTCCCTGTTCGTAAAGTTCAGCTCAACAACATTCTTCTCCTCGACTAAAATCTGTCGGACATCGTCACCAGTATAAAAACAAACAAAAAATCATGGTGGATTAAGAAAGGTTTCTATTTATTTCCAATTTTTTAAAGTTTGTTATTTAGGAATCTCTATTTTATACTGTATTTTCCAGCGTGTATTAGTACATACATAAATAGACACAAATCGCTTTAAATAATATTAAGGAAAATTGGAAATTAGCCATCAGCGACAATTATACACTAGAAATAACGTAGTTCAGTAAGCCACCTTTATGCACTTACGTTTCGTCGGAGTGGCATAAACCGGATTCGAACCGGCTACCCAGTTCGCACCCAGATCACTTTCATAGCGCCTTAACCGCTATGGACAGGATGTGAAATATCAGTTAAGGCGCTATGAAAGTGATCTGGGGGCGAACTGGGTAGCCGGTTCGAATCCGGGTCATGCTACTCCAACGAAAAGTAAGCGTATAAAGATGGCTTACTGAACTACGTTATTTCTAGTGTATAATTGTCGCTGATGGCTAATTTCCAATTTTCCTTAATATTAGTACGTATAAACAGAATTTTTGTCCACTTCAAGTCAAAAATTTAACTGTTGCACTCGCTGGCATGGAAACATGAGCTGAGGGTGTGAAAGATTGCGCTTGAGGACTTCGCTTCCTTCTTTGAATTATACTACCGTTTACACAATAGTTTAACAAGTAATATGCAAGTATAATAAATATAACGAAAATGTTTATTTGCTCCAGATAAAAAACAAAATGGAAAAGCATGGGTCCATGGTGGATCGCTAATAGCATTCCAAAGTTTTAAAATAAAAACATTAAAATCCAACACTTATTTTGTACTTTTTCATATGCAGAGTATGCTCATCGAATTTACGATATACTTGTTGAAAATTTTAATAAAATGTTACGGACACGATTTCGGACGCAGTAGGTGAACCCTCAGATTGCACTTGTTAAGAAGTTTCCGATAGATGTAAAGCGACTGGGCTGAGACAATGTCATCCCTCAACAAATTTCATGCAGAGATCACTCTTAAAGCGAAGAAGGATCTCATACATTTCAAGTAGTACCCCTGGTTAATGATCGTAAGATAGTTTCCCCGAGTACTGGAGTTTGTGTAAAGGCTTAAAAAACGTTGGTCAACAGGTAGCAAACAATGTATGATTTTGTATGTAAGGATTAAGTTGGCCTTCAGGCGTCGACATTCTAGAGTGTCCAACTTTAAAACACTTAGGCGCTAGCAATATTGTTTCTTACCTAGCCCTGCTAAACATTTTGTAAATCTCTTCTGGAGCGATTCGATCCAGTCATTGTTCTTCAACAGTCGTGGTTACCAGGCCTGGCTAGCATACTCCAGTAGTGGATGCACGTAGAACTTATAAACTCAAAGTCTTGCATCAGAATTCCCCGAGACAAAGCACCACTAGACAATTGCAGCCCGACGATTTGCCAAAGAAACAATGTAATTACAATGGGTTTTGAATTTAAGGTCAGCCTGGAACCGGACACCAAAATCCTTGAAACAATTTGAAGCAGCTTTTCGATTTGTATTTTCTTGGCATAACTTATAGGCCACCATCACAGTTCCCGATGAGAAGCTTATCAAGGGAAAGGGGAAACTGCCAATTTATAGACCAGTCGGAGATTGATTCAATGCTGATTTGTAGTTTAAAACAGTCATCTTCAGTAACAACTGGTGCGTGCAGTTTCAAATCATATGCAAATTTTTCTTTGCAGACCGAGGTTTCAGGGCGAGTTAGATCAATAAAAAAAAGGACAAACAACAATGGTCCGAGGACAGATTCCTGTGGGACACCACTGATTACTGCTGTATTTTGCGGGAGTATTTGTTCAACTATTAGGCATTCAGTGATACCAGTAATGAACGCCTAGATCAGAAAAAAACAATTTGTCGTCAAAACCGCCTTCTTTTAGTTTATAAATTAATTTTGAATGTACAACAGATTAAACAGCTGGTGCACCGCAGAATGACGAGGAAGGAAACCAAATTGTTCGTTAGGGATAATATTATTTGTATTGATGTGTAACATAATTTTCCTTCGTACAATTGCTTCCATTGACTTACAGTACACTGCCGTTAAAATGACAGGTGTGTAGTTTGCTGGGTATGTAGAATTTTCCTTTTTTGAAAAAATGAACCAGAATTGCTGATTTCCAAGTAGCTGATTAACTTCCGGTGGATAATGATAAAGAAAAGAGGTATTACAACGTCCATATCATGTGTTCGCCAAACCGTCTGTAGAAACAGGCGGAAAACCCATCCGGTCCAACTGAATGACTACATTTCATTTGGGACAGGGCAATCCTAATGTTGGTAATCGAGAACAATTTATCTGAACATTTATGCACTTTTCGCGATTGCTTCCTGCGATGTTGTGACTATTCCAACTTATCATCCATAACTCCATGTTTATAAAATTCTACATTTAGAGCTTCGACCTTAGCAAAAGGGCTTGTGGCAAGGATGTACCCAAAATCAGTCGGAGAATAAAGAGTACAAAATGAGTTGTGTGGCGATAAAAACGCATAAGGGCAGAAAGGTTCCCCTTCCTCAAGATATTTTGGCTCTTGGACATATTCCAAATCTTTAACACAGTTTGAATATGCTTGTTTGCATTCAGAATAATATGCGAGAATGTCAGCTGTTTTATTTGTGCAAAGTCAGTGCCATGCATCTAGTTTTTTCTTTCTTTTTTAGCTTGGTAAGTTTTTTTGCTATTTACCGTACGTTTTTTAAATAACAAACAAAAATGAAGGCTCGCTTGAGCAACTGTATTTGCCAGGTGTCAGCTAGCAAATACCCAAACTGAAACACAAAACTAACTAAATCTTCTGCGGCCACCGGACGTTGTTTAAAACACAGATACGACTGTTATCTCAGATTGTATCAAGAAAATCGATAAAATAATTATTCCACCCACTATACCTAAGAGCAATTAGTCATTACAACACAGCACATATAATCGTAGAATATTTGAAGGTATTTCTGCTCGTAAGCATTAATGTGTTTAAGACGAGGGCTTCACAAACGGGGCCTTCTGTAACCTTCTGAAACCAAGGCCAATACAGGTCAAAAACGAGCAAAAAATGTAGATACTATTTTTCTAACCCTCGAATCAGTATTACGATACTCAAAAAGCCTTTTTTTAATATTGTTTTTGTCATTGTTTAATGGTTTTTATTCAAACTACCTAAAAACGTAAAAAATGGCAAAAGGTGGAAAAAAAGGCAAAAAAGATGTGCGTGTATCGGGGGGGGGGGGCTGCAACACGCCTCAAGTTCCCCAAGGTGTGCACGCCACTGCCTGTGCCCGCATTGATATGGGGCCAACGAACAATGCCAAAGATAGAGTGAAACTACAGTAAATAAAGAACTAAAGTGAGTAAACACCTAAAAAAGCGACATATTTTTGGGAGAAAGTGTCCCGTTCTTATGCTTTGCCCCAGGTCCCCGGAAATATAGTGCGGCCCTACTGCAAAGAACTACTTGTGTTCGTGATAATTTGATTACGTGGTAAGTAATAAATCATTTTTAATTACCATATCATTTCCTATCGTCTAAATACTATTAGTAAATTAATGCAAAACAAAAAACAAAACTAAAAAAGTTCCTACAAATTAGAAGACTTAATATTCTTCGCAAACATTGTTGCAAGTACCGTACTTTTTGTGGGACTGTATACCTGACCCCGGCCTGTGCCCACGTTTTGTATCCCCCAGTACCGATCTGGTGTGACTGGTTTAAGTACAAGCTAGTACACTTTATGGACGCAGCACTAGTGTTGGTCGTGAAGAGTTTGTTGTAACAGTGTATGCTTGTCGGTGCCTAAAAATACGGTTGTGATTGACCCGTGTAAAGCTTGACGCTGCAATGAGTCATATAATAATGCGCTGTCTAATTTGCTATGTTAGCGGTTGGCTGTGGCTCTGTCGGTGGTAATTGTTATGCCGGTTGGCTTTTGTTGAATTCAACCGCTTTTTACCGTGGTTATTGCGGCACGGTTTTTTTTTTTTGGCTCCCCCTTTCTTTTCTTTTTTTTTTGGCGGAAAGTAACTCACGTTGGTGAGACGTGTTTCCAGGACAAGTAAAAGTTAAGCCTGACAGCCATCTTGAAGGCCTAAAGCCATGAATGGAATCCAGGAGGACTACCGAGGCATATTCGTCACATAAAGTACTAAGGAGCACGTAAGCAACTTATACGTAAGCATGCACCAACTTAAACGAGTAGACAGGAAAGAAGCTCCATCTCCATGAAAAATAAAACACGTATTTACTTAGCTTGAAGCGTCTTGACTGGTATCATTCTACAACAATTATCTGTTTTCACGGTGAGTTACGATACTTTCAGGAGGTTTATTATGGATCGTTGGGGGAACAAAACTGCATCATCCTCCAAGGCGGAGGTAGCAAATAACATACATATGAACACTAAGCCAACCAATGATTGCATTCAGCGACAATTTGTAGACTTTCGTCATTCGTGCAAAGAGGAATTATGAATTTAATTAAGAATTCAGTAGTACCAGGCAGTATTACGCAAGGTGGAAGTTTTACTTTAAGATTTTTAAAGGATACGGTATATTCTCATACCAAATATAACTTGGTATGAGTATGATATAAGTTTCTGTCCTAGAAAAATTATAAAGTGAGATGCATTGTGAATGCAACGAGTTCTCCACTACTGACATGGTTATTAATTAAAACTCGGTATCTGTTTTAAGTTGTGCTTGGCAAGGTGTGCATACGTTCAACAAAAACTACAGGGTATAATGGAGCTTGCTGTGTATAACAGAACTTGGTGGTATATTCACCCAGTTATACCTGGTAGGTTGATATAAACTCGGCTCCTATACTTTCCACCACGGTAGAAAACAGGATATGCGCATAGTAACACCGCCGGTCAAATTAAGTCCTCATCGGCACCTATTTGCATGTATAGATGTACAATAACAAACTTCAGTAGTTGCATATAACAGGTTGACGTTCACTATCTTATCTAGAAAGTGTTTTGGACATTTGCAAATTGAGAAGCGATTATTTGAAAATGTAATTGCTGATAGTTAATTAACTGACAAGCAACAGAGTTTGTTTGTTCAATAGGATAAAAAAAAATCGATATATCGGTTGAAAAATAAAGCACTTGCTAATTTGTCTGCCTGAAGAGCTATTACTGAAAAACTATTAATAAATGTATGAAGGCATTTGCACTTTACCTATTTTTCTTTCACTTGTACTAATTACGAATGGTCATCCGTGCTTACTTTTACACATACACTTGTAACGTTATAGTTTTACTAACAAAATGGTGTTGCTTTAGTTTCTACTTGAAATGACATCTATTTCTATCTTACCAGTTTATAGAGATATCTGTGTACATCGGCTTGACTTGGAAGGATCATCGTTTACAAATTTTGAATAAGGAAAACGTACTCCTGAATGTACCAGCAGATCAGGCAAAAAGGATTTGGACTCCCCAAGTTAGATTTCGCAACTGTTTGGAATGTAGTGTCATTAGATTTGATCCAACCACTCAGCCTTTGACGCTCAATGGGACTTACGTACAATTTTATGTGAGGTACGTATAATATGCTGTTTTTACCCTAAATATTTTTTGTCTTAAAGAAGTGGCTGCGAAATAAAAGAAAATATCGTAACATTAAAAGAACCTAACAAGTGTACCCCAATATACATAGCAAACACTACGTCTCGATTCTGAACGTAGGCCATTTGTAGTGGAAAAAATAAGATTGAAAATTTTTAAAACATGGTTAAGTATAACACCCCATTTCACCTGGAAACAGCCAAACCAAAGAGCCCTAGTGAGAGGTACGGTTGAGGTCGAAATTGCAGTAACACTTTTAGGCACCTAATTTTTTAATTACACATATACAAAAGCACGAAATTTGGCTGCTGTCCCCCAACCGTTTGATGTTTCACTACAACATGCGTGTACGATGCAGCATGTGAGACTAAGGGCACCCGCGCACTGAGTGGCCAGGTCGAGCAGCCAGTGGTCGTGGCGGTCAAAAAACACAGCGATGTGCTGTACGGCCACATCCGTTTTTCATTGATAATTCTCGATCACGTGGTGAAAAATGAACCCGGGGCAAGTACGGTCGCCCTGTGGCCGCCTGCACGCCTTCTGGGATCCCAGTGGTCGCGGCGACAGGCTGGCCGCTGCGGCCAAGTGTGCGTTGCTACATACACTGTAAGAATTCTCGTTGGCCTCAGCGACCTGGCCACGCGGCTTGGCCGCTGTGTGCGTGGTGGCCCTAAAGGCTATGCATTCCAGCTTTGATGACCAAGATCTGTCTGCCTAGCATCATACAAATAAATAATTAAACCATCCCTCACCCTGCGAAGGACAATGAGGTTGTACTAGAGAAAGAGATTTGGGCAAAAGTAGTAAAAGAAACGATAGAAAACAGGATGCTACACAATACAAGCTTCAACAGGTAGCCAACGCCAAACGCTGGGGAAAGTCCAACAGAGGCGACCGATTACCGGTTTTTCAAACGTAAGTTTTGTAAGTCAGTAATCACAGAAAAGGAAACATTTCTTGCATACAAGAGGAGGTAGAATCATTACTTTGAACAATATGTTAACTAAAAGTGAAAACCTTAAAAAATTCGCTCAAAGTAAGGATTTCCAGAAGCCAGATAAGAAAATGCAGTACCAGAAATTGCTTCACTTTGTGGTGCTCCATATCGTTCCCTTCTTGGCAAAGTTACAGTGCTTCCCAGACCACATCCCTGATTGGTTGACCAGTGCTACTATAAATTCGCTTTCTACGACCCTGCGCCAGACTTGACGATCAATCACAGCAAAATAGAGGGAATGGGACAGACAAGCATGAGATATATACCAAAAGTGCACAAGAAACGCTAATTTAGACCACACTTGTACACTGTTTGGTGTATCTCTCATTCTCGCTTTCTCTCTATCATTACCTTCTTCTCCTTTGCTGGTAGTTTTCATTCGATCTCGGTGAGGGGGGGGGGGAGATGAGGCTTAATGGCGCGTCGACAGCTTGGTCATTAGCGCCAACCTCAGTCACAGTGCAGTGGTCCGGGTTGCCACTGCACCACACATTACAGAGATATTATTCAAACCCCTAATCTAAATCTTGCCATACATCTGTACCTCCTGCAAAAATTAAAAAACACCGGACAGGAGGACAGACTTATCGCCCAATTGGCGCACAATGTCATGCGGAAGATGGAAACGACGACGAAAACCATCAAGATGGCAACAATCAACAAGGAAGTGCCTGACCGTAAGTGGCCGCCGACACCAATAACATTCAGGAGGGTCAACCCCCCGCAAAAGGAAACAGTGCGTAGTCGATCTCGGTGACTAACCCTAGCCTGCTTTTCTCCTTGTGATGTTAGGAGTTGTGCTTTCTCCCGATTCCGTACTGTTTTAACATTTAAAAAAGTAAAGGTAGCCTATACCACGAAAATTGAAAGATTGATCGCCAAAACGTGTAATTACTGTTACAATAATGGGCATATATTGGCGGCTTTTTTGTGTTAGAGATTTTCCTATGTTGTGCCCAACCTATTCTAATAAAAAGGGAGAGTATAAGCTTATTGTTGCTGCATTCATTAAATATTCTTTGCCACATGAAAAACAATTTATAAAACAAAGGTGAAGTTTTACTCAAGCTTCCTTGACCTAGAGAGCCAAAGCAAAGTTTCATTAAATAAATCCGTCATTTGCGTAACATTTTATAAAGTTAATAAGCATACTAAGTAACATAACCATCCGTGAAAATTACAGTATGTTGTTGCAATTTTAATTTTCTAGTGTTACATTGTTGATGGATGTGTTAGTCTGTGCCTTTTCTTACCTGGTTTACAGGCAACACTAGGATTAGCCATTTGCAACAAATTAAAAGACTGAAACTTTACTTATGCTATGGCGCATAACACTCCATGTGTGATTACAAGCAAGCAAGAAAATAAGAAAAAATAAGCAAGCAAATAAGCCAACCAGTTCATCTTCATTAAATAAAAGTTTCATTGAATAAAGTCGTCATTTGCGTAACATTTTATAACATTAATAAGCACACTAACTAACAGAACCATTCGTAAAATATCTTACAGCATGTTGCTGCAATTTTTTAATTTTCTGGTGTTACATTGTTGGTGGATGTGGATGTGTTAGTTTGTGTCTTTCCTGGCCTGGTTTACAGGCAATACTAGTAACATAACAATTTATTTGTTTAATTTTCCGAGCGATCTTAGCGACTCAAGTCTTAAAACTGCCAAAATCGTTTAGCTGTAACTTTCACGTTTCTAGTGATCGTTCTGCTCCTAAATACGTTATCATTAGATGAAACGTTATGCTATCGTAAACTGTAGTGCATAATAACAAGAGAGCATTTTTTATAATTAATTTATTTGAGTCTTCTTCAGACGAAAAAATGTAATGTTCGTGTGGCTGAGCCGGCTCAATTTTGAAAATTACCAGTCTTTTTTTTTAGAAGAAGAAAAAATCTGGCAAATGGGTGGTACAAAATACAAAATGGGGAAGATGCAGTGAGTGATACGAGCAAGCACTTAATCAGAAGCATGAGCGAACAGTAAAAAAATTTAGTTAAAATTTAAATTTCGGTACCAATGTACATACTGGGCAGCAAAAACTTCGTCAGAGAACAAAATATAAAAAGATAAAAAGATAAAAGCACCTCACATTCCATTCTTGGTTCCACCATGTTGGTGTCGTTAGGGGTACGAGTAGCCTAATTAACTTCAGGCTGAAGTGGTTAAAAAAATTCTGCATAAGTGCTTTCTCGTATGGGACAAAATAGTGTTACTATTCTTTGGGTTGTCCTAAATGAACGCCGAACTCAATGGCAACAATAAATAATTGTTGTTATTGTGAATCTACTTTGAAACTGAGAAGTAAGAAGAAATGAACTGCGTGGTTCTATAGTTTGTTCCACATTATGTTTTCAGAAAACTGACTGTGACACCGCGTTTCCTTGCACTACGAGTGCAAAATACATGTAAATTTCCCACTCGTAGACTCGAACAGTAACTGTAGCATCTATAAATGTGATATCCAATGTTTTTGCACTCATAGTGGAAGGAAACGGAGCGTCGTACAATCAGTTTTCTGAAAACATAATGTGGAACAAACTATAAAGGACGATTGAAGCATTTCATTAAATAACACTCTACGCAGAATGTAAAAAAATATATAAGAACTATAAAATACAAAAATATTTATTTTTAATATTAAAAACTGACTTATTCCTTTAAAGGAAAACATTAAAAAAAGGAAAAATCTGAAGTAGTGAACGGATCACAATAAATTGTAAAATGTGGAAATACTAGTAAAAACAGCCCAACTTGCTCAATGTTTTCCTTTAAGCTGTCAATTACTTTGTTTCAGGCGTACTCCAAAGTTGTTGTGTGATTTTGACATAACCCATTATCCTATGGACACTCATCAGTGTCACATAGAAGTGACTTCAGGTAAATTTTAACCTTTAAAAACCACGTTAGGAGCATGCTACAGTATCATCAGGTTATTGAAACATTTCCCGGCAAATTCTAGGTTCCATTGGAAGTAGTGTAAATCCCCTTAAATATGTATGTAGCTCCTAAACGATGCTCATCAATCTGCATCAACAGGAAGTAATGACAAGATGGGTAGTTTCGTGTGCATCTCTGCACAGAATTAGGAGAGCTAGTATGAAAAGATTTTTTTATCAACTTATAGAGAGTATTTTTCTTTTTTCTTCATTTCCTTGTCTTTGGTTTGGACTAGTATTAGGTAGTTTCACTTGTTGACAGTTATAAGGCATTAATAAATAATCGAGCTTCACAAATGGCTTGAGGATGTACGACCTGCCAAAAAAAAGGAAATAAAAAGAAATTCCCACAAGTAACGGACCCTGGGAATAACTGATAAACTATTTGATATCCTATATGCATTTGAGCATTGTGGATATAAACCATGCGCAATGGCTGTTCGCCGTGACGTCACCATGAGTTAGCCAATGACGAACGAGAATAACGGTTGTTTGGCCGTCTGATTTGACTAGCCAAGTCACGTTATATGCACGTCGCAGCAAACAGCCATGGCGTGTGGTATAGTTACGTTGGATTGGGACAGCTGCGTACAGCGAATGCTGAAGCTAAATCGAAATTGCACCTCTTTCATATTAATTGATTGGTATTCAACTTACAGTTTAGTCCCTGCCGTAGATTCACGTAGCAAAACCAATGCTGTAAACAACATATTCATACGCTATAAGTCAGAGAATATTTTGCATGATTTTTGGACTCCTCCATAATGTTGGACATAGAAGGTGGTAGCCATTGAAGACATCAGCAGTATTTCATTTTATGGCGAGCGAATCGTCAATGTAGTGAGTGTAGTAGGCTATTTCGGAAAATTTCGAGATAAAAGCAGTATCAGTTTTGTTAAGAGCTACGTCTGCCACAAAAGTTCAAATTGGGCTCCCAATGGGGACACCGCCCATCTGTGCTATGAAAAGTTTATCGTAGTGACAAAAGGATGTTTGGAAAATAATTTTAATGATGTCTATATGTTAATTTCCAAATAAAGCAGTCATTACAGTCAGTGAAGGAAATAAGGCAAATATCTTGAAGGAAACAAAGAAAATCCTGATGGAACTGTTGTGCTTTCAAGTTCAGTAATGACACTACCGGCATTAGGTGCAGTATACTGACCTATGGAGAGTTGTTTTAGTTCTGGGCTGACGAGTTGTGAAATGAAAGGGCTAGGTTTGGGGACTCTCTCCCATTGGTGATGAAACAGAGTGGGTAACCTGGATTGTGTCTCTTTGTTTGGGGAAAAATTATTGCGGCGTGGTCCAATTTTTGAAAGGCTTCAAAAACTTCCTCTTTGACTTTTTGTTTTAAACTAAAGTAGCAAGAACATCTTAATAACGTTACTGAACGTGAGAGTGGGTTAATAGCTAAACAACCGTAAATGGATGTTGTAAGTTCATTGAGAATTTTAATGTACAATTATTTTTTATGGTGTAGCATTTTAGCATTAACCTTACCAGATTTTGTTGGTTTTTAGTTTTCTCAGTGCTTCTGCTAGTTTTCGTGGGATATTGGGGGCGAGTGCACCTAGGGGACGCGTGTATTGCTTACCAACCCAGGTGTAACAATTGTTCAAAAATCTAAAGGCTCTATAAAAACTTCTACGTACGTAGTGTATCACATTCCTCGCAAAGAACCTGCATGCACGGCCACTTATATAAGCACGACGATGCAGAATTTACACAAAAGAATCTCATCCACAAATGTACCGTCAAATATAACGAAGAAACCAACTCACTCGGCCAGCACAAGATAAAGACAGGGCACACCACTGACCATGTGAACGCCAGATTTTATTTCATGAAACACAATATAAAGCAATGATAAATTTTGAAGCTATGCATTCTCACGGAAAATCTTTCTGTCGGAAATGATGGAAAAGTAAACATTAAAAGATGATGATAAACACGTTTTAAATAAAAACCGAGGCAAATCTAATTATGTTGCCTCTTTGCCTATTGGACGACCGTGTCAGTATTGCCCCGCGGTAGGACCTCGGCCTTTGGTTTCAAAGGTGGTGATTGTGATTCTCTGCTCAGGCAGTCTGACATATAAGTCAAAAAGGCAAAGTAAATCGGTTTGCAGCTGTTTATTTATTTAACTATTGCTGAGCCGTCAGCTTTTCGTCCTGTTAAATTATTAAAAGGTTTCCCAATTTACAAAAATTGGGTATTTCCAATTTCTCCCACTGCTTTCTATTGGCAGTGTATTAAATCGCCTTAGGTCCGTTTTATTTATTATATTTATTCTTGTGCTTTGAGTTTTCACGTATTTATGGAAGTTAAAGTTTTTTGCTTTACTTTGGCTTCGTAGTCGTATCTTTTATTGGTTGATAACGAAGCTAGGATTGCTTCGAAACATCACAAATTATTTATTTTATATGCACTTGACTGGCTTTCCATTTTTTATGTCTTTTTATTCTTACTTTTCCTCTGGCACCCTTCTGTTTTTTGTGCACACCCCAATGTTTGGCATTTTGACCTAATTTTGGCTTTTTGGTGCATCCTGTCCATCTGTAACCATTGAAATTTCACGGATCTACCAAGTACTAAGAATTGAAGACTGCATTTTGATTCAATTTTCACACAGTATTTGACCTATTTTGTCTCATAGCTGAACAAAAATGTTCATGCTACACTTATGAATTTCTAAATTTAGTTTATTTGATGATCCAACATCCTCCATGCTAATTAGTATTTTCCAACGAAAACTATGATCCAACTGACTCCATTATATAATAACGCTAAGGCTGAGGCACTAAGTTCCATTTTTGTTGCAAATAACATGATCGATGATGGGGACTTCAACTTAAAGCCATCCGTATGCCCTATTGTACGTCCAAATGAAACATGTACCCATGTAAATTTTTCTTGCGATAGTATAACTACAACTCTCTTAAAAAACTTAAGCCAAGTCATTCTTGCGGAACTGATGGCTTTTCTGCTTTTCTTTTTAAACAAATTGCTTTCGAAATTTGCCATCCTTTATCCATGTTGTTTAAGCTTTCCTTCGCTTCCCTGTGATCTGGAACTCGGCCATTGTCATCCCGATATTCAAGAAGGGTTCTCCTTCTGATCAGCAGAACTACAGGCCAATCGCCTTGATTTGCGTAGCTTGTAAAATTATGGAATCAATTATCAGGGATGAAATTCTTATGTTCGTTGGTAAGCACTCTATTATTAGCCAAGACCAATTCGGCTTTTTCCCGAAACGGTCCGCAGTTCATCAGTTACTCCTTGTCCTTGACCAGTGGACCTGTGCCCTTGATATTGGTATCCCATCAGACACCAATTATTTCGATTTTAAGAAGGCTTTTGAGTCTGTAATCCATCGTAAACTTCTATTTAATATTCAAACATGTGGCATTGCGGCAGTCTTTGGGGTTGGCTATCTGCTTTTTTCAAAATCGCACACAGCAGGTGTCTATTGATGGCTCTCTCTCTTCACAGGTGAAGGTTCCTAGTGGTGTCCCTCAGGGCTCGGTCCTCTGTCCCTTACTCTTCGTGATATACTTAAACGACTTAACGTTTAATAATGTCAACACATTCGGATACAAGTTCGCAGATGACCTAAAAATTGGGGCTGCAAATGTAACTCCATTTCAACAACCCGATTTAGAAGCTGAAATCCTGAAGGTGGTTAGCTGGTCAAATTTCTGGCAGTTACCACTCTCGACTTATAAATGTTTATCTTTTCATGTTGGTACACATAACCTTTGTCATAGTTTTCAGTTGGAGAATGTAACCTTGCCTTCGGTTGACGAAGTACGAGACTTGGGGATCGGGTTTACCAGGAATCTGAAGCCTTCATTACACTGTCTGAAAATGAGTGCTTTAGCCTTTCGTCGCTTAGCAATTGTCAACAGATGCATCACATCTGGCAACACAAATACTAGAATCCAGGCTTTTAAGGTGTTTGTTCGACCATTACTCGAGTATGCAACCCCGGTGTGGTCTCCTAGCCTATTAAAGGATATCGACAAAATTGAGTTGGTACAGCGCCGCTTTACTAAGAGTCTACCGGGCTTGCGCAACATCGATCATTTAGAACGCCTCCAAAGGACTGGCCTCGAATTACTCGAGTTGCGGAGAATTAAGTTTGATCTCATCCTAACGTACAAGATCCTGCGCGGTCTCATCTCTGTTGATCTCCCTTTCTTCGATAAAGCTTCAAACGGTCAAATGATTAGGGGACACGCCTGGAAGTTATCTGTGCAGTTTTCGCACCTTAACTGTCGCCGAGATTTCTTCTCGGTCCGTGTCGTCCCAATTTGGAATGCCCTTGGTGCTGCGACGGTTAATATGAACACGTTAACTGGCTTTCGTAGAATGCTAAACAATGAACCACTGCATTCCTACCTCAAACGATCATCTTGACTTTGATTTTGGCCCGAAAAACAGTCATGTTTCCCACCATGTTGTTGGTCCGGTGTTAGTGGTTCAACACCCTTCCGTTACCTACCACGCGTTAATTGTGGTGAACATTATTTATTTATTTATTTATTATAAAAGATATTACCAACGAAAAGTAGTCCTGTCAGGGTAAGGACTCTAATTACGTAATATACATTTTTAATTGTATCAAAGAAGAATAAGTAATGAATCCAAAAAGGATCAATTCGATGACTCATTATTTGTTGCCAGAGAATTAAAACAATTTCTGCAGGACGACATAGAACGTTCATCTACAAGATATAGATAATAATATGAACACTATGGACTAAAAATAGCTGGCATAAATGGACTACTTTCTCAGCCAAATAAATACCAAATAGGAACAATCCCGTTTCTTCTACATATTCAGTAGATGAGTTAATCTAACCAACAGCTTAGTTCTATTGACGTAAGATGTATTGAGTTATAAATTTAAAGCCGACGCTGGATCGTACATACATGAAATTTTATTACCTATATTGCCTTACCATTGGTCATCTGCCATCACTAAACATACTGTAATTCCAATAAAACACACTTTACAATGATGAAATAAATTCAAAAGAGAATAAGGTAACACACCTTTTCACACTAAGATAGTTTTAATGTTGGTATAGGCACACTTAGCACGCAAGAAAGTTCATGTTTTTCTTGATGTGGTGAAAGTCATTGTTAGAGATTTTAATATGTTAGTAGTAGCACTAATGTTTTATCACTACCAATTATATTCAACCGGAAATACTTGACTGAACTTACAACTCAGGCATAAACATTAGGGAAGGGTAAAAAATATTTTAATGTGTAGTAAACATGGTATGACAACCGTTTAGCACGGTATAGTAGTTCTTGGTCAGTGGTTTAGATTAAAACACTCCTAGGTGCTTTTCTAGTAGTTCAGTAGATCGTTCATTTCTGATTGATTTAAATAAGTTTTTTTAATGGTCTTTAATTCTGAGTTATCAGTTTATCATTACCATCTAAGATAATTACTAAAACTGATGTTTTGTCATCTCTTTCAGCTGCAGAAATAAAAACAAGCATGGTTCTTCGAGACAGCTGCCCAAGACATCGTTTTTTGAGGAACTCATCGGTTCCACAGTTTCTTGTGGTGGGCCATAACTCGTCTGGAACGTGCATCATTCCTGACGAGACTGCAAAATGTACGTAATTTTTCACATTTTTATTTTTAGGCACACTAAAGCAGGAAAGCACCTTGTATAGTCTTTATAGAATTATTATTATAAATCACAAGTCGAAAAACCGTCTTCGAAGTAAATTTTAAAAGTAAGACCATGAGTTTACCATTCCAAAAAAAGTATCCACATGAGCTGGAAAATATAAGACCACTAACAACTCTTTTGCTAAAATTTCCATAAGTTTAATAGCAGTATTTTTATTAGTCTACATTTCCCAGCTCGCGTAGACTTGTTTGGACTGGAAACGTCATGATCTTACAACGTTTCTTTTGAAGAAGGTTCTTGTTACTTGTAACGACTACTTTTTTTGGCTAAGATTTTTGGTATTTTCTTTCTATAATAGATTTTTTTTAAATATACATGATACGTGATAACTGACAAACTCGGGACACAAGATAAATGACATGCATCTGAAATATATCAAAATTGCCAAGCTAAAATATCAATAGATAAATGATATACGAGATTTATTACATAGAGGAGATAAATAAGATAAACCAGGTACTAAATAAATTAGATACACAAGAAAGGAGATAAACGAGTAGTGTTCAGTAAGGACTTTCCCATCCGTCAACCCGGACCCGGACCACTCCACTGTGACTGAGGTTGGCGCTAATGACCAAGCTGTCGACGCGCCATTAAGCCTCATCCCCCCCCCCCATCCGTCAAATAGTCATTTTTACGGATATATCCATTGCTTATGTGATAAACTCGTCAACCTTCAGCCGGAAGAGTTGCTTATACGCTAAATTTAATTGGAACTTTAAAGAACATTTAATTCAAAGATTATTCATAACTGGTTGTAGTCAGTTCGTTGAACTTAAAAAATAGCAAAGCAAACATTGTTTTTTGGATGGCATTTTCAACCGCATCTTAGATTTTTACAAGACATGAACAGGATCTTTACATTTTTATGAATGCTTACTTTGAGAATTTTATCTCTAAGCAGTTTGTTTTTAATCTGATGAACAGTTTGAATTAAAAGCCAATACCTTGTTTCGGTTTACATTTAGAATCTAGTTTTGGATTTTTACTATTTCTTGAAGAAAATGTATTTCGAGTATTATTCGAAAGAACTTGCACTGAATCTGATGAATTGTTTGGAAGTGATAAGGCAAACCGCGTTTTTTATGCAATCTGACCACTATCTTGGATTTTCACAAAATTTAAATACGACTTTTTAATGTTGACTAGTATTCTCAATATTATCCTTTATAGTTTGTGTTCAATTAGATGAAGGGTATCTACGTTACAGCTAAAAAAAAAAAACTAGTTTTGGAAAAACATTTTTTTTACGATATTTTTGATTTTCATTAACATTAACCATGTGCATACTTAATCTTTTCAAAGTCAAACGATCGAAGCACAAAAAAACTAGTTTTGGGAACCATCTTTTGACGATAATTTCGATTTTCATTAACCATGTGCATACAATAGCCTTAAAAGTCAAACTATTTCTTCTGCCAAATTTCTTTCGAACTCTTCCAAGATTTCAGACTAATTGCCCTACTGCGAAACTGTAGTGTATTTTTGGTTAGTTTGGCTTTGAGGAAACTTGCATTTCACGTCGTTTATGGCATGTATTGCAATACTGGTGGGTGGGGGGATATATTTTTTCTCACCTTAAAAACGTGATAAAAATTTAAAAGTACTGTAGGGACTTCCACAATAAAAAAAAGTTTTTTTGCACGAAACTGTTTACTGGCATGAGGGCTGGCCCAACAATAAGGTGTCCATATATTCCAATCAACAAGAGTGGTACCAAAAATAGGGGTACGTAATGGGGGGAGAAGGTTGACAGATTACATTAGAAATATCAATAATGAAGAGGACAACGTTCGGGCGGACGATAATCAAACAAGCCTAATGTGTCAGTCAAGCAGTGAAACAAATCGATAACCAATTCGCAGCTTCCCTGCCTAACATTTTATGTTTAAGATTTCTTAGAAAATAATTCAAAATTACCATCGTGATGACCTTGAAATTTTCCGTCAAGGTCACTGATTGAAACCACAGTCTCATTATTAGGACTAAAAGGTTCTATACAGCTGACTTGTCCATTTATGAGGTGTTTAGTCGTGACTAGACTTTTGATATGCGTGACCTCTTCATTCAGCCAAACACTCGAAAAGTTTACTAAGTGGTTTTCAGAAGTGTGTAATTCGGATTTTGCTTACCACGTGCAACGCTTTCTTAAGCCGTGGTAAAAAAAGAAAACTCCGAGCACGCATCAATGTCTGCAACAACGTCTACGAGATGTTAATGGAGCGTTCAATCTGCTACATGTTACGCACTATGAAGTGGCTACACCTTGCATTAAAAAATAAACAGTTCAAATTCCCACGAAAATAAAGCATAAATGTTATTCTCCAATCTCCATAACAAAATGTTGGTTAAACCTAGTAATTTTTTTTGGGTGGGGGAGGTAGGAAGACGTAGCTTTTGAAGAAATCTTGAATAAAACTAAACTGAAAAGGCACGCATCCTTATTAATTTTTTCCATAACCACTTCCGAGAATCATTTAATAACCTTTTAGTGTCTTAAATGAATCCACGAATGTATTCTCCGTTTTAACACAAAACAGACGTACTGTGCTAAAAATAACTTGCTTTCAACTTATACGTACAAAAGATGTGCAGTCTCGTTTGCCAATCACAATTCTTAGGTTCTTAGGTTCAATTATTTGTATCTTATCTTTTAGACCTTTCCTGTGTGGAATACCGGATAACATTTGTTCGCCAAATTGCATATCATCTTATGCTAACTTACACGCCCAGTGCTCTGATAGTCGTCCTAACTTGGATAGCATTTTGGCTAGACGTCGACATGGCTGCACCTAGAGTGGCTCTTGGACTCACGTCTTTACTAACACTTGCTACACAATTTTCTCTGGCACAGAAGAATTTGCCTCCTGTCTCGTATGTTAAAGCCATTGACGTGTGGATGGTTGCTTGTATTTTTATGGTCTTTGCTTCCCTTATCGAATATGCAATAGCCTTCGCCATGATTGAAAAACAGACATTTCCTCCCATCCGAAGAATCAATCCTATCCAACCAACCGTAAGTATGCGTTTGTTGCTTCCCAGTCACCCCTAATGTGTGTCAAATTATACATACTTAAATCTTTCTTGAGTCTTTCATTTTAAGTTTTATATGGAGGCACCATAATTGATCCTCTTAGATATACCTAATTCTTTGCTGACCTCTTCATTTATAGTCTTGAAATTTAGCACCCGTTACTGACTTTCCTGAGAATATTAATGTTAGGCTAAGCTAGATGGCGAAGTGATTTCCGAATGCTATTTTTCAACACTGTGACCGTCGGAAAGCCGACATCATTGACACAGCTAAACACGGAACAGTGGGTCTCCAGTTATGTAACATACGATCACATTCTAAATATCCTAAGTTTCTTGCAAAGATCTCGCAGTGGTTGTGGTCTTCCGTTTATCATTAAATGGCTGTTTCTGATAAGAAAGATAATTCGGGCCTAATTTTGAGCTAGAAAATACGGTTAAGTGAAATAACTGTTCCGACTATTCAGCCAGCAAGTAGGCCTTAATAAGCCCTATCGAAAGCAAACAAAAGCCAGAACTTATTTTCTAAATTATTCGCATGATTTTGTTGCCACAGGGTCTTAGCCAGATTATGTATTCAGCCGTGTCTGTTATCGAAACTCTCGTTTAAGATATTGAGCAAAACACAGTTGTTAACTCCAGTAGTGAAAACCAGTAGAGCAGTGAACAAAGTACTGCTGATTGGTGAGGGCTCAGTCCCACAAACTACCAGGCTCTTTCATTATCCGAGAGTTCCATTCTGAAAAAAAATTCGGCCCTTACCTATTGTGTGCGCGGTGTATCTTGAGTCCTGCAAGTATTTTGTTAGCGGCTACGTCTTCCTGGATGGAGTAGCTTTAATTGATGGCCGATATTGTTTTTGTAACCATCTTGGATATCAACAAGGCACTCTGCTACTGAAAACGTACAATCGATTATCTGTGTTCGTTCTGCGGAGAACTGAATATAGGCCGCGAACACTATAGAATCCCTGGATTTGTCCACTCACTTACTGGACTCATTTCTGCGTCGGACTGAAACGTTCAGGAAGGTAAAAATTGAGCCTGTTCATTTACTTTAGCTTCCTTCAGATGAATTTAAACTCAACAAAATTAATTAAAGCAGAACTAAATATTTTCCCGTATCTTATTAGTGGAAGTTTCAGTAACGTCGTTATACATCTCCTCTATCCCAAAAGAAACTTTTCTAAGCATGTGTTACTTAGGTGAGTCGTGGGTTTCGTGGGTATTCACTTGATTTAGAGAAGGGAATGCTGGCCACTGGACTGTGCATGTCCGCTTTTCTTGGGGGCCAAGGGCCCAATCATAAAGCATGAGGTGTGCCTTGGCATGTATTATTTGCCCTTTCTTCTGGAATGGAGGAGAATAAAAAAATTTTCTCAAGTCAAACAATGTCTCCATTTGACGGGTTTAACGATATTTATTTCCAGGACGAATCTACTTCGTAATGGCTCGCATTTTACATTTACCCCACTTAACCTAAGGCTCAATATAATCACAGTATAAAAAGCAGGAAAAAAGAGAAGCTTTAGCGCATCCTTACTGAGTGAGCAATCTCAAGTGCTCCAACGTTCAAACTGTGCTCCTCCCAATGGTGCTCCCAGAGAGCAGTCTTCCCTCAAGACATGCGGCAAACTCCCACCACCCACAATGCAACACGATCAAACCGTACAACCACCATTTTTTCATCCTTTTCATCCCAGGATTAGGTTGGGTTTTTAATTAAATTCACTTCACAGCGAGTGTAGCTGCAGTTATTTATCAATCCCTATTTTAAGTTGCAAATTTTTTACGACGCGAACGAATCCTTCAAGAGAAAAGATTTAGTCGTATTGTTATGGGTTTGACCATAAGGCGCATGCATTTAGACGTTATGGCTTCAGTTGATGCAGAATAATTTCACTTCACTTAGTTTCATTTCACTCAGTATAGATGTCCTAAAGCGTCGGTCACAATTTCACATTGAAAAATAATCCTTCTTTTGCGTATTTTACAATATAAATCCCTGGAACCCCTTAAGTATTATTATTGGTTTACGAACGTAAATCCTCAACTAAGAGTGTAGAATCCAAACAGGTAATTTAACATGAATCAGTTATGGATTCGAAAGTTGCCATTGATATTACAAACAGACTACCAGATGACAGATTTCAGGACAGGACTGTTTGTTGGTAATTAGCCATTCATCAATTTAAGACAAATGTAAATCGAGACAAATAAAGATATGCTAGTCAATTTACCATCCCACTTTCGTTTCAAAATTTCTAGTGTTAGTGCTGTCTGTCTCAGATTTAATGGCGTCTCGAAACCGCGACAAGCTGAACGCAAGGTACTCATCAGCCTGTTCTGCTTTTAGTAGTAATTGCCCAACAGCATAATCGGTGATAAGGCGACGATTCTCATACGTAGCACATAACCTCTCATTAAAAACTAATGAATGTTAAATAATTTTGCAAATATATCTCAAGCATGCAGCACAGGGGTTTAATTTCGAATTACTTAGCATTAGTTAGTTTTAGTCTGCTTAAAAGCTGAGTGTAAAAAATTTTTTGGCCGTATTATCAATAAAGCTAAATGGATGTTTTATTATAGTAAATCCCAATTCAAAATATATTACAACAAAAAAAAGATTATTATTATTGTTTTATAATATTTAAAACATGGTAGATTGCGTTTTATTAGCTTACTACTCTATCAGTTTCAAAAACCATTTCTGTTTAACGAGAAGCCATCTTTATGTGAGGCTACATCATTGACTTATTTAAACTTATACCTAACGTGCCATTCCCACCACGCATTGCTAAAATCGGGCGAGAGAGATCTCTGTGTGTGTCTGCATGGTCTAAATTTGAATCAGTTTGCTAATTGTTACCCGTATCTCGTAATTCTAAAACAATAATGGCAGTAAATAATTGAATGATTTATAGTAACAGATCGCTGAAGAAAAATTTTAAAATACTTATCCAAAATTTATAGAGTGTGATTTTAAAATACAAAATCCTTTCTAGATATGTCGAGTTCTTCTGCTGGTATATATACCAGCCAAAGCCTCAGCAATTAAGTAGTAGTCAGGATCTTAATAAGCTTGGCACAGCTAGTTCTGCATACGTACAACGAAAAGGTCCTGAAACGTTATTGAGCAAGAGTGTTATTAACGAATCGGTTGGGTGGGGGAAGAATGTTATAACCTGGTAACCCCAGTAGTTCCTCTACCGTCCAACATGATATTTAGCATGATACAGTCCAAAGTATTTCCCGCCTCTGACAGCCCTCTACTTTACTTCTCTTCATAAGGTTTGAATTTGAGGAATATTGTCCCTTAATTAAAAATTTAGGAGCATGGATTTAGTGCCAATATTATCCTTTTCCAAAAAAATGCACCAAAAAAACCACTAAAAACACATAAATTTTATTTTTCAGCCTTCCTTCAAAAAGAGGTTTACAGTTCCAGTAACAAAAAAGAAGAGCAAAATAGACAAAGCTGCTCAATTTGCTTTTCCTACGATCTTCATCATTTTTAACTTCTGCTATTGGGGATACTATACTTCGTACCGTTCATACTGAAGATATTCTATATTTGTTGAAATACATAATAATTTCCTGTTCATGGGTAAAGTAATGATTATAGCATTGATTTAGCAACAACTGGCCGGCTTAAGCAATTGAATGCACACTTTTGGTAGCGCTACATATGAGAAGGCGTGGAATCGTTCGACGTGGAACAACTCCCGAGGATGCTCTCTACCTCTGAGGATGGCTCTCTACCAAAAGTGTGCATTCAATCGCTTAACACTGGCCCATTTTTGGAAATCGATGTCATAACTTTCTTATTCCCCTACCATCATTTTGTGTAGCAGTCCCGAAAGGAAATACCATTGTATGATGAAGGGAAAAGTTTTTATTTCCGAAAGCTTGAACAACAATCGAACAACAATGCTTTAAAAGTGTGCTTTGATACAACGTTCCATGCATCGTATTGTTAAAACAATTCGTTGTTGAATGTCAGGGCAATTTCTCATTTCCCGTGTTCCTCTAGGATAAACTAGGAATCAAGCAATAGTCCGTTTCAGCGAGCAATGATTCTGTAACAATTCGCTATGAACAGACATTACATGTAGGATATTGTCACTAAACTTTGGTTATAGTCTGAGGCGGCAAAATCTTATTTCCCTTGTGTGCTGAGGGATCATTTCGGAATCGAACAATAATGCCGACGAAAGAGCTGTTGCAGTTGTTATTGAAATAGGTAATGTTGGAGGTTTAGAATTTAACTTTATTGGAAAGTCCATATTAGCAATCCAAAGGAGCCTATTACTTTATAAAGATGGTTATACTTATAAGAATTTTAAAAGTATGCAGCATAAGTGTGCAAAATAGGTGTGCAGAATAAGTATGCAACTATTGTTGAGCATTGTTACAACTGTGTTGAATACGGTAGTTACACAGCCTCGTGTTAAGAATGGTCAGTATGAAAGTAGGGTAATAAATACTAGAGAATTTATGTGGACTGTCAAGACACATAATTATCAAATATTTTCTTTTACAAAATAATAATTTTAAAAATAATACTAAGGATGCACTATAGATGAAGACTTAAGTTGCCGTAAGCGAACACAGATGGAGGTCTTACCGAGTTATGGTTGATTTTTTAGAAAAATTTGGCATCCAAAACAAAATCTCAGCAAAGTTATTTTAGGACTGGATGAACAAGGATGAAGTAAAGTAACATATTTTGACAACGAGAAAAAATCGAGCTAATAAACGGAGGGATTTCTCCCTTTTTGAATATAAGAAAAATTATTTTAGAGCATCGTGGTAAGATTTGTAAACAACAAAAACAAGTAAATGTTTCAAATTGTGATGAAACACAAATTATGTCCAAACATAACACTTGGAAACTTTACGAATTGGTGAATTAATAGGAAATGTAAATTTAACAGTATGGGTAGAATCTTTAATTGTGAGTGATTTCCGATTTAAAAGATGATGGCTAACTTTATTGAAATGAAATACATGATGAAATAAAAATGTCTCATATTCCTTATAGTCTCAGTAAGAATTGACCAAATGTTTTCTGTTTGATTTTTTCATTAAGAAGTTTTTTTAGTGTTAAGTCATTTTATTATTGAGAATTCGTAAATACCGACTGTTTCGGAAATAGGTAGGTTACAGTGAAAATGTAGGATACTTGAAAACAAATTCCTATTATTTGTTTGTTTATTGTTTTCGTTTTAAGAGTGTATGATGATTACGGAAAATACAAAGAAAAAATCACAAAATACGAATTAATAAAATTAACCATGCAAGCATCAGTTGTATTTATGATGTAAATTATGCAAAGCCAAAAAAAAAAATGAAAACAATGCAAAAGTATGTGTAGTACAATGCACATAAAATCGTTCATCACAATTATTTCCGAATTACTATGAAGTATTCTCTGTGCAGTCTTGTATATTCAAAGTTTGTAATGTCCAACTTCTTGAAATATTTTTTACAAAACTTTGTAAAGAGAAATGTGGAAATAGCCTCACTGTTTTTTTTTGTTTTGTTATTTCTTTGTTATTTGTCTTAAATACGAGTAAACTTAAAACCGTGTAAGTATTTTGTACACTTCATTTATTTTACGACATTATTTAAGACTTGAGAAAGCAGTAAGAAAATGTTTAGAGCGTTAAGGACAGATGCGATCGTATGTCTGTTTTCTCATTTATTTTGAGTCCTTTTATCTCGCTAGAAATTAAATCGAATCTAAATATTATTTTTAAGGGTAATGCACACTAGCTGCATATGTTAAAAATGATGAAATTTTGTAGTGTTCATTCTTCCACAAGTGTTGTGTTCGAAAATTGTTTTTCTGGTATGAAATTGTAAATTCATGTAAAACAACACGTTTTACAGGTAAAATTGGTTTTTAACTTTGCTGACTAAAATTGTCAAAAATCGCCGCTCCCTAGACATATCGGACATATATTGGGATAAGACACTAACTGGTTTTATTAAACTACAATAAAGCAGTTGCCCCACTTCTTCTAAGCCAAAAAGATGGTTTGATGGTGTACACAACAAAAAAAAGTTGCTGTTGTTTTTGTATGCTGGAAGTCAAAAGATCAATGCAAACTTCAAACGTCATGAAACATCAAACGTCAAACGTCATATCTTATGGTTTCTTCAAACTTTTCCCGAATTCATAAATAACTAACAAACCCTTTTGCAGTTCAAGTGAAACTGAAATTGAAAACATATTGTTTGTGTTACTTCGCCTAAATCTAGATTTCAGTTCCAAGTTTGGGCAAACTGTTTCAGACGTACTTAAACGACTGTTTCGTAATTATTCATATTGCAATATGTTGAGCCTATTTCACACAGTTAAATTAAAATTCACTGAATTGCGATTTATGTATCCATTTAAATCGTACCGTGATACCTTCCTCGAACTTAAAAACCAACAACTTAACCTTGCGGACTCAGTCTTCTAAGCCACTGCCACTCGACAAATGAAAATTTTCAACATAAATAAATTCAATTCCTCTATTTAAACTATTCCGTGTTTTGTATTTACTCGAGCTTGTAAAATTTTCAAGGAAAAGGGATAGCCTTATTAATTTCTGAAAGTTTTGCAATGTCAGGGGTAGGAATACTGTAATATATTGAGTGCATTCCTACCGATAGGGCAGCTTACCATGAAAATGTGGACGCAATGGACAAAAGCACCAATTTTTTTCCAGTCTAGGTACTTAGTTTTTTAATTTGTGATAAGACCCAACCCCTCCGTCGGTCATCTTGGCCATAGTCGCCATTTTGAAATACAGGTATATTATCAATATCTCGGCTTCTAATTCACTTAGAACCACAAACATGGTGTCTTAGTATACATTGGGGTCACAGAATAAAACTACACAACGTTTAAATGCATCAGACTATATATTTATTCACTAATATACGCCCTCCGTCGGTCATCTTGGATTTCATATCATATCAATTTCTCGGCTTCTAAATCACTTAAGACCACAAACTTGGTGTCGAAGTATACATATTTGAGGTCAGAGAATACAACAACGCAACTTTTATATGTATCTGACTATATACTTATCCATAATATATATATATATATATATCAATTACAAAGTATTCACCAATTCGTGTAAATGGTATTATGACATCGTATACGAAAGATGTAAAAGTATATGAAGGATTCCATTCATATGTGAATATAGATGAATGTTTTGCCTGCACCAAAAGCAACACAAATCTTCAAATCTGCACACAAGGTCGTCAGGTGATTGAACTTCCAATGAGGATCACCACTGGTCCAAGTCATCGTATGAACCATAAAGTTACAAGAGCCATTTAAAAGTGCGTCCTGTAAGTTAATATTCAATCTGGTGTCCGTTTCCTCATGGAAACATTACAGCATGGACCTATCAGTTCCACGGAGAATAATTTCGGCATCACAAGTAACGACTATTGCCTTACCTTCGGCACATTCCACATTTGCCAATTTATTTGAAATAAATAAAAAAAAGTTCTTGTTTGTTGGTGGGGTCGTTTAAGAAATCGGTCCACTTACTTGGAACCTTGTTCCTTCCTTCATACTTTCTCCTAACACCATTACCGCCCAACACCAGACAAAACAGCTAATTGATGAAAAGTTTGTAATTGGTACACATTTTAGTGGTTAAATATATCATTTAAAAGTTACATTTAAAAGTTGTGTAGTTATATTTCCTGACCCCAAACATGTACACTTAGACACCAAATTTGTGGTCCTAAGTGATTTAGAAGCCGAGAAATTGATAAGATATAAAATCCACGATGGCCGACGGAGGACATATATTAGTAAATATATATATAGTCTGATGCATTTAAACGTTGTGTGGTTTTATTCTCTGACCCCAAATATGTATACTAAGACACCAAGCTTGTGGTTCTAAGTGAATTAGAAGCCGAGAAATTTTTAATTTACCTGTATTTCAAAATGGCTGCTAAGAAATCCAAGATTGGCGATGGAGGAGTTGGGTCCTATCAAAAATTAAAATCTAAGTACCTAACTAGTACCTAAAAAAAATGTGGTGCTTTTGTCCGGTGTGTCCACATTAACTCAAAATTTAAAGTTGGGCTACCCTACTATACACTCATCTAACAGCTTAGCAGCCACTTACAACAAAACCGACCGCTTCCACCTTAGAGGGGGGGGGGGGAATTGAGGCTTAATGGCGCGTCGACAACTTGGTCATTAGCGCCAACCTCAGTCACAGTGCAGTGGTCCGGGTTGCCACTGCACCACACATTACAGAGATGTTATTCAAACCCCTAATCTAAATCTTGTCATACATCTGTACCTCCTGCAAAAATTGAAAAACACCGGACAGGAGGACAGACTTATCGCCCAACTGACGCGCAATGTCATGCGGAAGATGGAACCGACGACGAACACCATCAAGATGGCGACCTTAGAGCACTCCACTGCACTGTGACTGAGGTTGGCGCTAATGACCAAGCTGTCGACGCGCCATTAAGCCTCAATCCCCCCCCCCCCCCCTTAGAGCAGTATACGCACTTCATTACGGGAGGAGCATATTCCTATGGAAAACAACACTCGGTAAGCGTTTTATCACGAGGGCAAACGGGAAGAAGAGCGTATTTTTAGTATGGTGGCACGTTGGGACACGCAACAACATTTTTCTATACACGTAAAACTTTCATGAAACCGAACTTCGGGGTTCTAACACCGGACACACTACAACCAAAGACGACATTTGGCAAACTGCGACCGCGCAAATGACCATCTTATTCAGGTTTCATAAAGGTTTTTGTGTGTGTAGAAAAAAGTTGCCGCGTGCCCCAATGAGCCACCACACTTTGCGATCACGCAGCTTGAAAATGGCTGGCAAACAACACTAGGGAGAGCGAGGGAGAGCGAATTTCGTGACGGTAAATTGTGTTAGATAGCATATGCAATATGCGCTTTGCAAATATACAACGAATTGTTTTGGCAGTTTGCGACAGTGCAATGTTTATTTGTCAGCATCTTTGCAGTCCACTGTGGGCCGGATTAAGCTACGATTACCAGTACTATGTTGTTTGCGCTTTAGACGTCATTGGCCAAGCGGTGAGTGCTATTCGAGCTAGTAACCCTTCTGTGACGAAACTTTATGCCTGTAAGAATTACTGCCCCCTGCTTCCACCGAAAAGTAACGTAAGGCATCCAGTTTTGAAACAGTTGATTGATTCGTCGACGAATGGCGCAAAGTAAGTAACCAATAGCCACACCCGAGACATGAAAGCTATGTACAGAAAAAAATTCAATGTTTTTCTCATGAAATTTATTACAGGTATGGTGGACTAACAACGTCAACAACAAGCAAGTAGTACAAGAAACATGGACCGGAACGGGTAAGATGCATTATTGGCGGAGCAGAGCGTAGCCTAAAACGGACACCAAACTGCAAAATGTTGATTGGTTGGTCCGTTGGTTGGTTGGTTGGGTGCACTTTTGTAGTCTGGCAGGCAAATGTAACAAACTAAAGGATTCGTTAACGACTTACATTTGTTTCACGTGAAAAACAATGCTTGCAGGAATTCACCCAACATGGCTGCCGTTTACACTATCAACGGGAATCCCAAATGTGAAACCTCAAATCGTCGTAGCACGAGGAAACGTTTCATATAAAACGACAATAATCGCCGTCGACATGTTTGTATGGCATCAGGGAGCAATAAGATGGCTTCGTATAATAATTTCAAGACTCCTGGTTGCTAAGGAAACTGTATTCTCAATGCCGTGTAGCAAGCTTCCTCCAAAGTAACAAGAAGGGAGCTTGGATTATACGTAGCTTTGATAGGGTGGACCCTCTTACTATTACGCTTTACCACGAGAAACCGTGCGAAATTTTGGGAGCTGCTTTACCATACCACAAACGCGTCTGACGTTTCTGCTCCCATTTCGCCCCGTTTTTTCTGATTCTTGCATCTCATTGGCATTTGATTTTGCTGATGAAACGACACAAAATTGGACTAACAAACGAACGAGTACTTATCATCAAACGTAAGCCGGACCGCTCCAATTGTGTAAATTGTTTTAAAATGCATTAACCTACCAGTACAGTCGACAATGCGACTGAAAATAGCAACGTTTGTTATCAGACGGTTATCACCGCCACAAGCGATCATCGTAAAGCGTGCCATGGTTTTGGTTTCGACGCAACAACGTCAGCTACTCTCGTCTTGGGTAATTTATTGGGTACGGTAAGAATTTGTCGTTTTGTTTTAATAATGTGTATTTTAACGTACAGCAAAGATTGAACGATCAGATATTTCAAAATTATTCATTAATTTCGTTAAAAACTACTCGTTAGTTGAAACAAACCTTTTTGTTGGTTTTGAAAAACCAAGCGTCGTTGCTTCGAGTATTGGTTTGGAAGCAAAAAAGTGATCAACTGAATCTCGCTCGTTTATACTTTACCACGGGAAATAGCTGCGCTTTAGCTCAGACGCGTTCAACTAGTGGGTCCACCCTATCAAAGCTACGTATAATCCAAGCTCCCTGGTAATAAGTATGAATAGGCCTAACCTCGAACGCAATAAACAAAGCGAACTGTTGTCGCAGCTACAAGTTAGACCTGAACGTTCTGAAAGTTTTAAATTTATTTAAATGCTATCTTTACACCCAAGCTAACACCATCTGACCTACAATCGTAATAATTCTTACTTAAAAAAAATTAGCGTTCGTAGTTTTAGTATGTGCCAGAGGTGTGCGCTTCGACATTGTCGTAGGAGGCGGCATAGGCAGCCACGGAACTTTTGAATCTTCTGATTATTGTGTACTATCGTTCCTAATGATTGTTTGGCTTGCTAGTTAAGTGCTTTATTATTAACTAGTTGTGCCCGTGCGCATGCTACGCACCCTCCCCCTCATCTGCGACCGCACGTCTCTGCCCCCCTACCCATGCCGCACCCCGTTGCACCCCCTTCCCGCACTTCCATAGTGTGGGTTCTGAATATCCCTCCGCCTCCGTCTGGCACCACAGGTTTTCGGTCTTTGGTTTTAAATTTATCAAAATGTATCACATATGGCCTCTCCCCGCAATTACTTTAACACCCCAATACCCACACACGTACTTGCCCGCTTCTTCCCCCCCCCCCGCGAAAATTTCGCCCCGTGACGTTCCCCTTTGGTGCAGCCCCGGAAAAATCGCATGCGTGTGGTTAAATGAAGGCTAAAAAACCCTATCACTGAGAAATCGAGCATTCAGTAAGCAAGTAATCCCATGTTTAAGTTAATCCTTTGAAACAATTGACCTCGGTACCACGCATTGCGAATTGTTGCAAGGAACGATTATTGCAGCCCACTTAAAAACAATTCAACTCCTTTCTGGAATTGAGCATTTGGAAATAAATGCGCCTTTCCATCGTATCAGGCTGCCAATTTCGAGGCCCGTTCGACGTTTGGCTTAAAGTTGTCTGGTTTAGTAGACACAGGTTGTTGTTTTTTTTTATCTCAAACACCGACAATGGCACATTCCACGCGACTAAAACTTTGTTACCGCTTTGGTGCCACAATAATACGTCAAAATATGATCCAAATAACGGTGCAGCAGATCTGGTAAGTGGCGCCATCTCTTCGAAGACTTTGAAAAAAGTGTTATAACCCAAACTTGTAGTCCAAGGCCGTCAACAGACGGCGCCATGGCAGGTTTGGTAAGTGGCGCCATCTGTTCGAAGACGATGGAAAAGTACCCCAACAAGAATTTGAAGGCGAATCCCGTCAACAGATGGTACTACAGGGTGGGGTACTTGATCGTACGACGGGATGGTGAGGCCGGTGCACTCTGGCCGCTGCTACGTATTATATATGTATATTTTAAATCTAGGAAAGATACTCTGTTATGAATGCAAACTATGTGAGCATTATTGGCGGTGGCACGCTCTACGCCAGATAAACTATATAGCAGCTAACGTGCCATTTGAAGTAGCTTTTGGACGGCGGCGATAGCGGAAAGAGACTGCAAATAACAAAACAGAAACTAAATATGGGAGTAAACGAAAACCTTTTAAAATTAATACGAAAAGTAGCTTAGGCGGGGTAGGCCTATCTAAAATTTAAAAAAAAATAAACAAAATGTGAAAAAAAGATCAGCAACACAAAAGACTCCACACCAAAAAGCAAAAAAACTCAAAATGTAGCTGAGTGAGTATTTCACCGGATTTTTAAGGGACATTAGGAAGTATTGCAAAGTCATTAAAATGAGCGTAAATACGAATTTAAAATAAATTTCTATCCGCTCCGCCTACAACATGCCAAAGCCTGTTTCCTGGTATATATATTGGCTAAACCCTGATGATTAATGGACAGAAACATTTTGTATGGTATGTCTGCCTTTCTACCTGTCTGTCAGCCTCTCTGTCTATCTGCCAAGGCGATCTGGTTGTTGACCGCTATTAAGCCCTAATTTTTCCCCCATCCCCCGGCCATTGCTACCAACCCACTTACCAGAAAAGGAATCAAACTTGGTAAGCCCTCAAGGTTGCAGGTACTGCTGTATTTCCATATTTTACTGATAGCGGCAACGTGGAATTTGTAATGTGTCCCCATGATAACTTGCAACCATGTGATCATTTTGATGGCGGTAGTTCGATTTTGATTATGAGGCACCTATGAACTGTAACAAAACTACATGTTAAAAGTACTTACACACAATAACGACAATGGGGGTGGGGGGTTGTGCCTTAATGGCGCATCGACAGCCAGGTCATTAGCGATAATAGAAAGAATAATTACAATTTAAGTAAGATTTTGAAACAGTTTTTGTATTCATTTCCATATTTCCGTATATCTTTGCGTTCCCTAAGATGCTAAGGTTACGTCACTATCTCCCGAGCAGTGGCAAAAACCATGCACACTCTCGAACGCAAACAGACGCCTGTTTTTGTGTCATTGAAGACAACTAAAATTAGATAAGGTCTAATGTAATATATATAAAAAATGTTTTTAAATGCATATGGGCTACTGCCGTTATGCAATGGAAGCTAAGCATGTTCGTTGCGCCTGCAACGAAATAACATCACACACTCTCCTTCTGTAATTAAGAGATTGAAGCTGAGCGACTGCCGGTAAGACAATTTCGAAATATTCAAATTTTTAATTAGGTAAAATAAGAGATTACGTTTGTGTAATTGGTGTTTCAATTCCAATTGGCCCTACTGCCTTATAACGTCATTGTTTTCCCTCGATTTGTGAAGAATGATGGTAGTTTTATTTAAATTCAACAAGGAACTTTTAATCCATCATTCGTCAGACAGTGTTTGCGTCTTCGCGAGTATGGCGTTGATTCATATTTATTTGACAGAATGGCCTTTTTTACGTAGTATCAAGTAGCTTAGCATCGCTTCTATTTAATTTCCGAACCAGTTTTCCACCTTACTTTAACCCTTACCCATTGACTAGAAGCCACGTACCCAGACAGGCTTTTTTTTAATGTACCATTTGTATGTAGGTGAGCTGCGAGATCCGATCGCGCGTCCATTTGGTTCACAGTCCAAGGTTGCAGTTTGGTTGCTACGGTCGTGTTCCCAAGAAACCATAACAATGCTTGCATTTCGGGGTCGTATTTAGATTTATATGCTCATGCAGTACGCATACCTGCAGTACGGGCTGCAGTACGGGCTGGTTGTGCGGTAAGACCTGCAGTACGGGCTGGTAGTTAATTGATATTTTGCGTTCCCTAGGGATCACTCAGTTAGTAAATACTCCTACTCGTGGGTCCAATGTATTAGTGTTGGTCTTTACACAGGATGAACGCCTTGTTTATGGTTTATGGTACTCGACCATCTTGGTACCAGTGACCACTCCATGGTCTCTTTCCTGGTGAACGTCAAAATCGTTCGACCTTCTCTACCGCACAAACTGCAGGGTAGAATTGACTTCCCCCTTCTCCGTTCCCTCCTCCAGCAGGTTGCTTGGTCCAAATGTTATTCACATTGTGGGGGGATCACCCAATCCGTCTGGGATTGTTTCGTAGATATCCTTCAAAACACTACTGAAGCTTGCCGTCTGCCTTCCCGTCCTCAAACGCTAAGCGTATCTTTCTACCCAGGTGTATCCGTATACTTGGTCGCACTAAACTTAAAGTTTGGAGACTTTATAAAAGCTCTGGTACGCCAGAATCTCTCTGCGCCTTCAACGACCAGAAACGTAAGTACCTTGAGGCGATTACTGCTTGGCATTCTAAGTGTGCATCCTCCACGATTGCTGAGGGAAACCTCCCATCTCTTTTTCGACACTACAGAACACAAACTAGTTCTGCTAGATCAATCCCTCCTCTCCTTGTAAATAATTCTTATTTATCAGATAATTTCGAACGGGCCTCTGCTTTTAACTCTCAGTTCGTTGCAAATGGAGTTATTGATAACTCCATCTTACCACCTTATTTGGGTCAATCTCCAACAGATCATGTCCCCTGTATTGTTCAGCTTTTCCCGCCATGCAAATTCGAAGAGATACTTCTTCGAACGCTTCCGAGCCATGCCGTTGGCCCTGAAGGCTTCTCTGCGTTTTTCTACAAACAGATTACCAGGGAGATTTCATATCCTCTTTCCCTTCTGTTTTCTTCATCTTTTTCGAGTGGGTCTGTTCCCTCCATGTGGACCGAGGCAATCGTTGTCCCAGTGTTCAAAAAGGGTAATGCATCTCTCACTTCGAACTATCGACCAATTGCTCTGACATCTGTCATTTGTAAAACCATGGAGTCCTTCATCAGGAACTCTATGCTGGACCACTGCATCTTATACAATCTTTTGGACTCTAATCAGTTTGGATTCCTTCCCAACTGCTCCACGTCAATGCAGCTTCTGCTGGCCCTGGATCGCTGGACCTTTTGGCAGCTGACCTGGGGATTGCATCGGATGTAATCTACTTCGAATTAAACAGGCCTTCGACTCGGTGGTTCACCAGAAGCTTTTTTTTAAACTCGAGCACTTGGGCTTTGATGCTGCTATAATGCGTTAGCTGAGAGCTTTTTTGTGCAATAGCAGCCAACGTGTTCTGGTCGACCATATTCTGTCAGCACCTCTCTATACCACTAGTGGTGTCCCTCAGGGGTCTGTGCTTGAACCTATCCTTTTTGTCATTTTTTTTGGGGACCATCTGTTTTCTGTCCAGCCAGCCTCAGACCTAATTTCTAAGTTTGGTGATGACGTGAAGACTGGGACGGAGGTCATCGATTTGGAGGACCACCATCGTCTTTCAACCATCATCGCTACTGTTGACCAGTGGTCAACTGACTGGCAACGGCCTCTCTCAATTGAGAAGCGCCACTCTTTTCACATCGGAAAACCTTCTATGCTTCCTTGTTACTCCATTGGAAACCACATTCTTGATGTTAAGTCTGAGGTTACAGACCTTGGTGTAAGGTTCACAAGGGATCTTAAGTCCACCTCACATTGTCTGATGCTGGTTACCAAGGCTTTTTGCCGTTTGCATGTTAATCGCTGTTTTGTGTTTATTAATCTCCGTACGCGCATGTGGGCTTTTAAAGTATACGTGCGGCGTTTACTGGAGTACGCCAGCTCCGTTTGGTCGCCCCACCTTCTCCAAGACATTGACCGATTGAAATCGATGCAGCGTTCCTTCACTCGGTCTCTACCTGGTCCCCGGCGCCTCTCTGGCTTCGACCCCCTTGAACTGCGTTAGCTACGTGCTGTCCTGGTTTTGACTTTCCAGATCATTCACAATCTCCTTTCAGTGGACTACCCGTTTTTTTTTTTACTTTTTCCAGTTCCTCCAAGACTCGGGGCCACTCGCTTAAGCTTCAACTCATGGGTCGCGGCTTGACTGCCATAAGTTTTCTTCGCGTCACGTGTAGTCCAATGCTGGAACTCCCTGCCTGAGGCTGTGGTTTCAACCAATTCCCTGCATACTTTCCGCAGACTACTTGCTGCTTGTGACCTGTGTCACTTCCTCCGTAAGACTTACTGATACTTTTAGTATTACCGGAAATTACCAAAACTCCCATGGATCCCGTGTCTCTTTGTATTTTTTTTCCTCTATGGGACGGAGTCAGTGGCCTTGCCCTTCCGTTACTTTGTCCCCCTCTACGGTGGACAGAACTATCTTATTTATTTATTTAAGATGTTAACATATTCGTACTTAAATCGATTAGGTTATATAAGTTATCTGGTTTTCGCACACATTGAGTGGCAACACCTATTGAGTTTTTTTTTGCTGGGCTCTGAACCAAACATGTACAAGATTGATTATCATAATTGCACACTGGAATTGTGAACGTGAGAAATTTCTTTTCATGTGTCCTGTTAGAGAGTCTCATAATTCGATCGTTTAATTTAGTTCGCAGCTATTAACTCTTTTTTTAGTCGTTACCAAAAAAATGATTAATTATACAATACAGACAGTAAAGAGTTTACTGGTCAGTAGGTAGCCCTAACAACTCTAAACATAGTGAAGGACAGTGGTTTCTGAGGTTTAGTCGTGAACCATTATTCTTGATCGGGATATAAGGTAAGCAGCAGGAAGAAATTAGCACAAATATTCATGGTTTGCTGAAACAAATTTTGCACAAAGGTCACAAAAAGACAACTCCAACCTCACGAAAATTTACAGAAACGACCAATATATATTTACTATTTCTTTCCCATCGTCAGACGACGTTTTATTTTCTTTGGCGGAGCTAGCGAGCGAAGCGTAGCCTATAACGGACACCAGATTGCAAAATGTTGGTTGGTCCGTTGGTCCGTTGGTTGCACATTTTTAGTCTGGGTGGAGCCCAAACCAAAGATCGGATTGGAATGAAATTAGGTACAACGCTTGATACCTCAAACAGTATTGCTGAACCAAAATTTGACGTAAATCTAACAATTATTACGGGAGAAATAACAAATTTTCGAATTTATTTCTAACACTCACCATTGTAAATTTGGAATCGTGAATAGTTACGGAATTCCGACGACGCATATACCTTGCTGTTGGTAATCAAGTGAACTTTAAAAAAAACGCCGAAATAAATCATCGTAGCTTCCTTACAGCTAATAATCTTTTTTGGCATAACCCAATGAAATAATACCATTTGATTATAGCACTTTAAGCACTAGAGGAAGGCAAGCATAAGGGAAAAAACAGAAGGGTTCGTTTACGACTCACATTCGTTTCGTGTGAAAAAGAATACTGGCAGGAATTTAGCAAACATGGCAACCAAAGTGGCGTTGACACTATCAACGGCAATCTCAAATGTGAAACATCAAATCGCCGCTGCAGGAGGTAACCTCTCATATAAGACGACCGTACATGGCAGACTACGTGTTTATATCACAACACGTAACAATAATTTGGCTTCGTATAATAATTTTAACATTCATGGATTGCTATGGAAACTGCCGACTCTCCATCCCGTGCTGCAAGAATGAAGGCTTAACCTCGAAACAAGGCCTAACTGTTGTCGCTTACGAAACTAAAACGGGTGATAACAATTACGCTTAAAATTACGCTTTAGAATTATTTAAATGCTATCTTCTCACCCAAGCTAACACCGTCTGACCTACAATTGTGATAATTCTATTTTTTTTTTAATTAGCGCTCGCCGTTGCAGTAAGTGCCGGAGGTGTGCGCTTTAACATTGTCGTAGGAGGCGCCGTAGGGAGCCGCGGATATTTTGAATCTTTTGATTATTTTGAAGTACTACCGTTACTGATGATTGTTTAGCTTGCAGTTAAATGCTTTATTGCTAGTATTTTAAGTCTACGAAAGGTACTCTGCAATAAATATAAACAATGTAAGCATTATTGACGGTGGGAAGTTCCTTGCCAGCTTAACCACGGCGACTAACGTGTTATTTTACTATTGACAGAATAAAAGCACTAAAAGTAGTTAACGTTATAAAAAGCCAGCAAGTGCACATGTATACATTAAAATGCGACGTTTCGGGATTTATCATCCCGTTGTCAAGCAAAAATATTTATAGCATAAGCTACAGGTCAACAAGATACACTTAAATGGTTTCCCATTTTAAAGAAAGGCAAGCCAGAGCAGTAAAAGGTAAAATTAACAAGTGAATCCCAGTCAGCGCAAAAACTGAACTGGGACGACCTCTCCCTAACGAAGCAGAGAAGAAGTGATTTGTAGAGCGGCGGTGGTGGCTATTTATGTGGGATGGCCCTGGTGGGAAAAATTTTCGATTCCAAATTTGTGAAGGATTGGTATATATTCCGAAAACTGTTTATTATTAGGCATCAAATGATTATGGACTGGTGGTCGTTGTGTTAGGATGCAAAGTGTTTCCAAGTTAAGACGTGCACGAAAATTATTTTCTTGAAAAATGACTTGCGTATTTTGAAGATCTGGGGTGTGCCCTGTCTTTATCTGGTGCTGAACAAGAGAGTTGGTTTTATCTTTGTATTTAAGGTTGGATTTGTGCGATGAAATCCTTTTCTTAAGTTCCTGTTTCGTGGTTCCTATGTAGCTAGCTGTGCATGTTGGTTCACCACACGGGATTTGATAGATGACATTTTTTTGTTTAGTTTTATCTTTTTGCTCGACTGTAATTTTTGGCATAGTTAGTTTTTTTTAATTTCGTGCTGCAGTGGAGACGAGAGTCAGATTTTGGGGAGCCAGCAATTTCCTAAGGTTTTCTGTGGCATGGGGGAAGTATGGAAGGCATATAAAATTGGATGGCTTGAGTTTTGGTGGGTTAAGTTTGAGAAGAGCACGGTGATCGATTAGTTTTTCTAGCAAATGGAGAGGATATCCATTTTCAACAAATTTATGCAGTGTGTATTGAAATTCTCGAGCAAGGAGAAATTTATTGGTGGTGTGGTCAAAGATGCGTTTTATTTCGTTGGAAACTACATTATTTTTATGGGCTGGGTCAATGAAGGAAGCATAATTCATGGAACAAGTTGTATGCATGGGTTTTCGAAAATGAGTAAATTCGACTAGATTTTCAGGTGTGACAATGACAGTCATATCCAGGAATGGGATGGCCTTGTTTTTAGACTCTTCCATAGTGAAAGAGAGGGAAGGGTTAAGAGAATTTAAAAATTCCAGCATTGGTAATTTATCATGATCCCGTATGAGGGCCAGGGAATCATCCACAAATCTTTTGTAAAATTTTGTGTGTGGAAACTTAAGTAAAAGAGCGTCATCAATTTTATTGAGTGCAATGTCGGCCAGGAAGGTTGAAATGGGACTACCCATTGGTACTCCATCTGTTTGCATAATAAATAAATTTTCGTAGTGAAAAAAAGTTGTGGCGAACACTAGTTTTACTGCGTCGAGAAAAAGAGGGATATTCCAGCCAAGTCTGTTAAGTGGTTCAGGGTTAATTTGTAGTTTTTCCGAAATACATTCTAAAATATACTCTTGGCTAAGCGAGGGGAACATCGAAACCACGTCAAATGACACAAAACTATACCCCGGGGGTACCCTAGAATTTTCAAGTTCTGAAATTATACTTTTGGAATTAGGAGTGGTGTGTTTTCCAATTGCAAGTTGTTTAAGAACCGGTGCGATAAGACGAGAGAGGAACAAATTGGGACATAGAGGAACATAGTATTTTACTATGGCGGCGATGACGTAAAGAGGATGTAAATGCCGAAACAGAAACTATATGTGGGGGCAAACAAAAGCATCTTTAAATTAAAATGAAACATAACCTACCTAAAATGAAAAAAAAGCTAAAAAGTTAAAAACACCAGCAAAGAGCTTCAGCTCAAATGTAGCCGAGTGAATATTGCCCCCAGCTTTTTAACGACCCTTAGCAAATATTACAAAGCCATTATAATGAGAGTAAATACAAATTTAAAATAAATTTCTTTCCGCTCAGCCTACAATAGGCCCAAAGCCTGTTTCCTAGTTTATGTATGCCTTAGGCGATGGTGGAATTCTGTCCGGCGTTCATTATCCTGACAGCCGACCACTCTAACTGTAGACGTGTGCTTGCTCACCTCATTCAGGAGCCACACTCAGAAAGTTTGCATTGCGCATTGTAATTTAGTTATTTTTTCCCATCTACTTTCTGGCACACTCTAAATGTCTTCTTTTGATGAATACGAATTGCCCTCTTGCCACGAAAAAAAAAAGCCATGAATGTTCATAAAGTTGGCATACTGGTTGATGTTAGCTACTACGGTCTTCATCGTAACCTCTTCACAGCCAGTTGCCTATTTTAATACCGATTTTTAACGTAATAAATAAAGCATGTCATGTTGTATCAGTATGTTCATTGTGCAGTTTAATTTCGCAATTAGTAAATAAAGTTATTCGTATATGTACAAACCGGGATTGTGCAGTTTTTTTTCACAGGTAATTGTGTTCCGTTCTGAAATGGGCTGCAATGTACCGTTTGGTTCGGTTCAGTATATTTTATGTGCGAACTCCAGTCAGTGCCATGCAGAGACATGAAATTAGCCTCAGACCTGAAAAACCTAAACAATCTTAGTTATTTAGGAAGAAAATAACCGATAAACGTGGAAAATACATCCCGACATTAATTATGTATAAAATAAAACGTGCAGAGGACGTGGCAGTGATCAACGCTGTCACGGTGCAGTTCTGTGCAGTTCTGTTCAGCCACAATAATGCTTTGATTTACTACGTGTGAAATCTGTATACAGCACCGCACAAAAGAACTAGCCTTGCAACAAAAGCAACTTTTGTGATCTCTCCATGGGGATCCTACCACGTCAAGCAAAGAACAGCTAACTGAACAGCATCCTGACATCCAAACCAAAACGACAAGGGTTCAACCCAAAGCATTCGCAAAGGTACCAACAATGATAGTCATTCGCAATGATAGTCATAATGTAACTTTCACAAGCGCAAAAAAAAGGTGTTTATCTTTTCGTGATTAGCATTGAACACCTCCAACGAAAACTTAAATTTGTGAGCGCTCCCTGAAACTCGAACCTAGCTAGCAAACCACAGCCGAATGGACAGCGCCTTCGCCTAAATTCCAAGAGGACACGAGCTCGAATTACATTTCTGACCAATGCACATGTAACTTGAGAAATAGATAATTTTGTACAAGGGTATAAAAAAGTGGTGTGTCACGCATGATTACAGGACGATTGTGTTTGTTGGTAAATGTTCGTTTCCTTCGTTGATGTGTCATTGTGAGAGGGATCAGTAAAGTTAAGTCATTGTAAATTAACGTCAGTAAATGTGAATAAATCTGAATGAAACATTAACCTCACTTGAATATAACAATATTAATAAACAAAAACGTATCCGTTAAAAGTTAAAAGTAAGGGTCTAAAAGTCAAAACCTGTACGGAACACGGACAAGCTTTGACAGTAAGGGTCTAGGTGTCAAATTTGGCCAGTAAGAAGCTGCTAAGCATTAGACCCTTACTAACCGGTTTTTGAGGAACAGCTGTACGAGATCGTCCTATAAGGACCAATGTGATGATCCAATGATAGTTGGGGTGTGGGGTTCCTACTTTGCTTTAGGTTGACATTTTTTTTCCGGTTTGGTAACATGGCAGCGATTCCAAGCAAGACAACCTGCTACAATCGTAAGCGTAGTTCAGTCAGCCACCTTTATGCACTTATGTTTCATCGGAGTGCAACGGAGAGATTAAGGCGCTATGCAAGTGATCTGGGGGCGAACTGGGTAGCCGGTTCGAATCCGGGCCAAGCCACTCCGATTTAACGTAAGTGCATAAAGATGGCTTACTGAACTACGTTGTTTCTAGTGTATGGTTTTCGATGTTGGCTAATTTCCAATTTTTCTTACTAAGTCATTAACATGATCACCGGGTAGTAAGGGTCTAATGCTTAGCAGCGTCTTACTGGCCAAATTTGACACCTAGACCCTTACAGTCAAAACTTGTCCGTGTTCCTTACAGGTATTGACTTTTAGACCCTTACTTTTAACTTTTAACAATATCTTTTTGTTTATTAATCCGTGTTACTTTTAGAATTGTAATAAATAGGTGTGGCGGTGGATGAGGGGTGGGGTATGTGTGACACTTTTAAAATTAATTTGTGGTTTGTTATGTTGCGCCGCCTTTAAGCTGGGTAAATAGCTATGGCCCTTACTGACCTGGCTATCGCTAGTGTTAACAATAGAAACAAATTCTTTAATTTTCAGTCTATGTCTTGCAGCTGGCGTTTGCTAAATGGCATTGTTGTATAATAACAATGTTTAAAACAATGTAAAACAATCAATCTGGTCGTTTAGAGCTCCGTAACCCCTGAACCACTTGACCATTTAGAAAAGGCCTTATAGAAAGGGCACATCTACGGAGCAATACCTGTAAAATAAGCTAAGAACCAGCTTTACAGGAGAAATAGGTTGACCTGTAGAGAGGACAGACGAAAGGTACATCCCCAGAACAAGACCAAGACCAAGAACAAGATCCAGAAAAAGACCAAGAACAAGAAGTTGTCTGTTTGGCCCCTCTCTGTATCTCGGGTTTGACTGGACTGAATTTCACAATTTTTGAACTGTCGACAGGCCTTGTCTAGTCAATGCTAGATTTCAAATTGGTTTAATTTTTTTTTTAATTTTGACGGAGTTATAAGCTCTCAAAGTTGAAAGTTTAACACAGAGATCCTAGGTCGAGCCTTACTAACAAAGTTACACGACGTTTTGGTCTCAAAATCAATATCATCAATCAAGTGAAAAAAAACCTAAATTCACAGGGAAGCATCATTTTCGACACATAAAGAGACTAGGGTCAGCCGGAAACAATCAACAGAATGTAAGCAGACGATGCTAACATCATGGTAAAACCACGTAGAACACTTAATTGCCCAACCATCTAATTGTGTTAGTTTTCATTCCTATGTACGTAACTTCCTACTCTGCATCTATTTAGAAATGACGGAACCCAACACTACACCCAACTTTGTAGGTGCCATGGTTCGAGAGGAGTAGAGGTACATGCACATACGCGTATCATACGTTTTTCATGACGTAAATTGTTTGTATTTCCAATTTGGATGAAATTACTGTGATTTCTCATTAGCAGTCGCCCAAGATTTCCTTATATTTAGTTAGATCGAGAGTTAAGAGACGTACAGGCCTTAATCACGTTTGCATAAAAATAATGTGACTGGAAAAAGAGTGACATCATCACTACTGTACAGACAATTCAGTTTGAAAGACACACAAACTAACACAATAATAATATCGAGATTCCTACTGTGAACACACAAACAAACAAACAAAAGAATATATATAATTGAGAACGTTGGATTTTGTTTGTTTGTGTGTGTGTGTGTGTGTCGCGGGATTACCGAAATTCCCACTGCTAAGTCTATTGAAGTCACACTGAGAATCACGATAATCTTTAATTTTTTCGTTTGTTTCAACAAAGAGGTACAGTACTGATGACGTCATGTTTTTTTCCAGTCACAATATTTTCATGAAAACGGGATCTAGGCCGATCTACTTCTCTTAACCCTGAATCAAACTGAATCTAATGAAAGCTTGGGCGACTGCTAACGGGAAATTACAGTATTTTCCCGCAAATGGCAATTAACAACAATAATTAAAAAAACCGGCCATATGCTACCCTATTTAAAATTATCGGGATTCACGCTGTGGACTTCATTAGAATAAGGATTATCGATATTTCCACTCCGGACACAAACACAAACAAAAAATTACGATCTTAGTTACATAGATTTATCACTAACGGAATCATTGGCTTTCTGTCACATAATTGATAAATCGTACTATAAATAATAAACAAAAACGGAACGTTAAATGTTTAGAGTAAGGATCTGAAAGTCAAAACTTAGAAGGAACACGGACAAGCTTTGACAGTCAGGGTCTAGGTGTAAAATTTTGTCAGTAAGAGGCTGGTAAGCATTAGACCCTTACTACCCGGTGGTTAGCTTAGTTCTAGTCTATTCGGACAGAACGTGTGTATGAACAGTTGTAGCAGGTTTTCTTTGTTCTTAAAATATTGTTATGGAACTTTTAATAACACAATTTTCTTGTGAAGTTTGGCATTTTGTCTTTTGATGCTTTAGAATTTTTTGTTATATTTCGTAGATTTATGGTAGAGGATTACCATAATGCTGTCTGCTACGAATATGCTGGTATGTTACTAAATTGAAAAAATTTTCAACGTAAAGCAAAGCAGGAAACGTATAACCATACTACCACTTGATCATCGCATGGGCCTTTGCAAGAGGATTTTCAGTTTTTCGTCAAAATGTGTTTATTGCTGGCCACCGGGTAGTAAGGGTCTAGTGCTTACCAGCCTCTTACTGACAAAATTTTACACCTAGACCCTGACTGTCAAAGCTTGTCCGTGTTCCTTCTAAGTTTTGACTTTCAGATCCTTACTCTAAACATGTAACGTTCCGTTTTTGTTTATTAATTCGTGTTACTTTTCGAATTGCAGCTAAACTGTAAAACAGTGCAGTTGACAGTCAAAGTTGAGAGTTTAACATAATAGACCCTAGGCTGACCCTTACTAACCTGGCTATCGCCAATGGTAACAATAGAAACAAATCCTTTAATCTTCAGTCTACGTCTTGCAGCTGGCGTTTGCTAATTGGTATTGTTGCATAATAACAATGTTTAAAACAATGTAAAACAATCAATCTGATGGTTTAGAGCTTCGTAACCCCTGAACCACTTGACCAATTAGAAAAGGCCTTATGAAAAGGGCACATCTACAGAGCAATACCTGTAAAATGAGCTAAGAACCAGCTTTATAGGACAAATGGTTTGACCTGTAGAGAGGACAGACGAAAGTATCCCCAGAACAACAACAACAACAACAAGAAGCAGAACAAGAAGTTGTCTATTTGGCCCCTGTCTGCATCTCGGGTTTGGCTTGACCGAATTTCATAATTTTTAGACTGTAGACAGGCCTTGGCTAGTCAAGGCTAGATTCCAAATTTGGTTTAAAGATGTTTACTTTTGACGGAGTTATAAGCTCTCAAAGTTGAGAGTTTAACACAGAGGTCCTAGGTCGACCCTTACCCTTAATAAACAAAAACGTAGATGCGCCTTGCCCTTTGGTAGATGTAAGAAGCATTGTCATATTCCATTTGTTAGCTGCTATCATAGATTGACAGGGATGGACTTTCATTTTTTGTTTAAAAACTAGTTTGAGTAGAAGGTGTTCACTCGTCAATCTTCCAGATAATTGACAGGTTCAGATAACAATTTGAGTTATTACCAAGTTAACGATTTGTTCCTTAGCAACCGACCACTCACAGATTCCTATTAGGTTTATTAGCAAGGAAACCGAAGCACACCATCAGTGAACGTTCACTAGCAACACCAACTTTCTCCGTTTTATTGCACAAACTCTAGGAATAAACCAGACGTTTTGGTATTCGTTGAATTGGTAATTTTCGTAGAAAGCTGAACAGGTTGCACGTCATTTTGAAATACCTTTCCTAATTTGGAGGTAAGGTTTGGTCGGTCACCAAATTAATTCCAACATGAAAAAACTTCTCCGTGCAATTAGATATTTAATTTGTCTGTGATGTGTTAGAAACCCACTAACACAAAACTGAAAGATGGAAAACAGTTATTTGCTGACTATGCAATCTATACAACTAAGATCGTAATATTTGTTTGATTGTTTGTGCGTGTGTATCCGCAATGATATTGACGTCCGCAGTGGGAACCTCGATAAACTTATTTCGTTTGTTTGTTTGTTCGTAGGTCTGTCAAATGGAATTGTCTGTATAATTAATAATTCAAACTGTGTTTTCAACAAAGAAGCACAGTACTGATGACATCATGTGTTTTTCCAGTCATAATATTTTCATGCAAATGGGAGATCTATGCCTCTGTATCGCTTAACACTGGCTCTAAGTATATCTAATGAAAGTTTGGGCGACTGCGAACGGGAAATCACCGTATTTCCCCGTGATTTCCCATTTGGGAAATCACAACAATGCTCTATGAAACTAACCATTCAAGGAGGGGGCTGTCCTAGTATCACATTAAGTGGAATTCAAGCGTTTAGACCGCACCCAAACGGTTTGTATGCTGTCTTTGCAACGGACTACACGAGAAAGCACATCCTAACATATGATGAGGTCATTCGACTGCCTTCTTGATTGCGAACAACGTACTCCAGCAAATCTAAGTTACAAACATCTATCTTCTATCTACATCATTAAAAACGTAGGGTGTCAGTAAGTGTTCCTAAACTCCTCTTGAACCAAAGCACCTACAAAGATGAGCGCAGCACCAAACGAAAGATAATTTCATAGCGCTTCCGTTAGGCCTATTTTCATCACTGTAACTTGTTTTGATCAACCTTAAATACACGTAAAACTGCCATGAAAACTGCTCATTACGTCATAGTTCGATCAGGCAAACTTACGTTCAGGCAAACGTATCGGAAAGAAACACGGTTGCAAAAATAACGGGTGACATATTTTTTTATATCATCAAATGGAATTCATTTTTTCATCATCGTGGCTGAGTTGTGAGAGAGCTCAGCCTGGTTGCTGAAGGTTTGCGGATTTGGTCGAACCCCTGGAAAGGGGACCTTGGCAAAGTCCCCGCCAGGACTGCCGGCCAGAGTAGCGTGAGAGGCTAGCATGCTCCTTCAGCGGCTATGGGATGTATTCTGGCTAATTCTGGAAAATCTTGCGGCCCCGACGATGATCGGAGGTTTCCTGGGTAGAATCCCCGGGATGGCACCTCCCTTTACCAGATTTCTTCTTCTCAAAAAAAATCTGGTAATGTTCAAAATTGAGCCGGTTCAGCCATACAAGCATTAATTGCTTCGGCTGACGTAAGGCTCGTCAAAATTAAAAAAAAAAAAATTAAAAAAAATAAAATAAAACTGTTAGGCTTCATCAGCCTGGACACACGGAAAAAGCAGACCTTTAGATCTGTAGGTTTTAAAAGGTTATATATAGGAAACTTTTTTTATGCTCAAGAGAAGTAGGCATACTGACTTGCAAACAAACAAACAAAACGCAAGGTTTGAACTCAGAAATGTGATGAAAAACTTCAATTAACTACAACCTGCGTATGTGTGTGTACCTTTACTCCGATTGAATTAATGCACCTCCAAAGCTGAGAGTGGAAACAAATGATGATAATAAAATTACGCTTCCCATAGGACTATTTTCATTGATTTTTTTCATCACGGCTTAACAGCAACATCAGTTTGCTACATCACCAACTAATGATGAGAATGTAATTGGGTCATTTGCCAAGGATAGCCTGAACGAAACAGCAATCTGGGGTTTTTGTATTATTGGTTATTCCTGAGCACAGCGAAAAACTTCTTTTTTCACAATATGTGTTTTTTGTTCTGTGAAAATGTACAAGTACCAAAACATCTAAAAATTACGATCATAAACTTTTCGAAGCAAAACTTAATCTATTTAACATATGCACTGATGCGCTCTGGAAATCAACTAAAATATATGAACCCAGGATCGACGCCAGTAAAGTGAGCAAAGTGAACGATATGGCTAGTTAAAAGTAAAGTCCTTCAGTTCAACAAAGAACTTTGGTCAAAGAAGATCAACAAAGCAAGAACTATCTTAAATTCTACAATGAAGTAAATATGCAAAGGTAATTGACAGGTCTTTTAAGGGGGGGGGGGGGGGCGGCGGGCTATCCCTCCTGAATGTAATTGGGGTCACCGGCCCCCTCACCGTCCGTCATGTTATTGTCGATTCTTACTATCTTGATGGTGATCGTCACCATTACCATCTGCCGCGAAACATTGCGTGTCATTTAGATGATGATTCTGTTCTCCTGTCGGGGGTTATTCAAATTTTGTAGCAGGTACAGATGTACCATAATATCTAGATTTGAGGTCTGGTTAACCTCCCTGTAATTTGTGTCACAGCGGCAACTCCGGCCACAGAACTTTGACTGAGAATGGTGCTAATGACATAGCTGTCAATGCACCATTAAAGTGGAATCCCCAACCATCAGCTGCATTTTAACAATAATAAATAAATAAACAGATTTACCTCACCCTCGAAAGGGAGTGGACGGACACGGAAGGGCTTTGGGACGCTAACACCGAGCCGGGTTGTGGAGGACAAAGGCACATCTGGCAATCGTTATGGAGGAAGGGGACGCTTCAAGAATTTGACAAGAGGTTCAGAATCTAACAAACGGCGGAAGACACTGACGGAGCATGCGCTAACCGTTGAAGAATCAAGGACATTCCAAACCCTAACTACACGCACGGAGAAAAAATACCGACGACAATCAAGCCTCGCAGTTGGGACAGCAAGCTTAACAGACTGTCCACGCGTTCGACCGATTGAAGGGGCCAAGTCAAAGAAGGGTAAATCAACCGCAGTTATATTATTGACAATTTTGTACGTAAGGATCAGGTCAAATTTAATCCTGCGTACTCGAGCAGTTCGAGCCAATGCATCTACCAATGTGAAAACTACACCGAGAATCCGTTGCATTTATAAATTGTTATGCTCTTAAAGTCTTTTATTCGAAATACCGTTCAAATTTCGAAAAATTATCTAAACCGGTATCTAAACATGTATCTTCTGTTCAACCCTAATCAAGTCCTAAGTGTAAGTAACACTGCTGTATTATAAAATGTGTGCTTTCATTGTAGGTAGACCTGGGATAGAGGCTTTATTCAGAACTTGAAAAATTTGCCGGAATGAAAACAATCCTTCGGATTTATATCACTATTAAACTACTGGTGTTTTTTGTATTTGATCTTGGATGTGCAATCAAACATGAAAAAATTTGGTAACTATCAATATTGGGGAAAAGGCTGCTTGCAGTCATCGTCCTTTCGTTTTTTGTGTGATTTCAAATTACATAAGTTGGCGTACAATTCAATCATATAAAAACCCCATAAGGGTAAATGAACCCTTCAAGTTTTCGCCATAAAAATTAGTGATAACAGAATCAAAATGTCTGCAACCAAGTTTGTGGTTCGAACCCTGATCACTAAAGCTTAACTGCAGTCACCGAGGTGTCAATTAAGACTGAGCGATCAGGGATGGGACGGAAAACTTGGTGGCAGCCATTTTGCTCTAATATCAATATTTTCTATGGCGAAAACTTGATGGGTTCCTTTTGCCTTTATTGGGTTTTGTATCATATCACACCTTTTGGTCAGAAACAACTAAGCATGATAAGTTAGTTTCGATTAGTTTAGACCTGTTTAAATTATTTTTGTATGTTTTTTTTTAATTCAAGGAGAGATAGGACCTTCACGGATTTTCTTCCCCATAAAGAGTGTAGTAGACGATGAGATACTCTTTTTTATTTTAGACACGTCACAATTACAGTGTACCACTTCGAGTTAATTGTGAAACGGAAACAGTAAATTAACGAAGGCAGTATTGTAACTCGGCTAAGTAGGACTGTTATTTTGATAACAGCTGGCGTGTTTTCAACGTTCACGAAAGTATCATATTACAAATGATTATATCCCCATATCCCAAACCATAAAGGTACCTTTTGGAATCAAACGTAAACTGTATGTCATATTTCCAGCTTATCGGTTGCATTAATTATTTTATCTAAGTGGAATTAGTTAATAGCAGTAGTAGTAGTAGTTGTAGTATTAGTAGTAGTAGTAGTAAGTAATTAGCCTGAATTCAACGATGTTGAAATACCTATTTCCTATTGAAATCCTTTAGGCATGGCTCTGAAACAGGACTTTCTGCTGTCTACTCGGCCAACCCCGTCCATTTATACAATTTCCAAAGCTTTCTGTCGCATTATTATTTAGTATTCAATACCAGAAAACGCCAGTTTAATGTCTCGAGTAAGAAACGCAGTAACTAGCTTTCGCCCAAACACTGACAATGTCGTGAGCAAACATAGCCAATAATTATACGCCGTTGAAATCCAACAATCTGAATTTGATGGGCGAAGCATTAGCGCGCTTCTAGATTTTTGTTATCGAGGAATGTATTTATCTGCAGACTTTGGTTCGTCGTATTTTCCCAATATTTTGTTTGCCGAACGAGCTATGCGAGCTAAGTCGAATATTCTACTGAATTTTGATTATGTATGTGTGCGTGTTTGTCTGTGTGTCTGTACGCGTGTTTATTTTATTGAAACAGCATAATGTCCTGAAACAGCAATTTTGTCCTGTTTTAGTTGAAGCTTCATGACAAAGAAGCTTGAAATTCATGTGTTCGAATGAAATTTCTATGTCAACTATCGTTCGCGATATTCGGATTTTCCATTGGATGATAAATCCGATATTTTGTAGCGGGCTCGATTTACAACGCTAGTGACCCCGACCACTACATGAAAAATGCAAAGTTTATGGTATTCGCTTGCTGCGTTAGCTTTGGGGTAAAGTAATGTAGAACACAATCTCTCTCGCTTAGAGCTTACTTGTGCTTTTCTGAAATCAATTATATGCCTAGTAATCGTTTATCAATTGTGTGCCTTTCAACTGTATAGTGGTCACCTTATATAGTGGTCACCTAGTGGTCACCTTTTTTCTATGCCACGGTGCCGGAAATTGTTGGAATGTTCGTCGCTAGTTTATCATCACACCAAAAAATAAATAATTTTTACGTGGCACAATCACCATAATTCCTGGTCCAAGATCTACCAAGGGAAGTCCACGAACTGAGTCTCACTGCTACTTATGAACGTGTGACGCTTATATTAATTTAACAAACTCGCTATCAGCTTCCTATCCAGCGTAAACTCGACTGATCAATTTATTTAACTAAACAAATAAAGTATTCTACAGACAGATATGGATTCTATCATTTTAGGTTAGTCTGGGGTTTATGCTTTGGGGTTAGGTCCTATTCCGATGTGACAAGTTCCCCTTTGTAGTGAATGAAATAGAGCAGTCACCTTTACACATAGTAATTTTACTTTTTGAGCTTCAGTACCGGCTACTGGCTAAAATTTTCCATTTCAACTTTTGCTATGTCAAGTAGCAATTTTCAGAAAAGAAATCTGTCGTGGCTTGATACAATGGTACCTACAGACTATAACGAAGAAGAGCCACCAAGCATAGACGGTGAGGTTTGCATTATATTGCCTGCGTTTCGAAGCATCTATAATTGTAAACGTATAAAAAAAATCGAAAGTCTCATTTTTAGGGTGTCCAGTCGAAGTATCAGTAAATTTTGTCCCATGGACCATAGGAGAAATATCCATTAAAGACCAGGTAATACATCGGTTTTTACGTCTATTCTATATTATAATCAATCTATTCCTCCTAATGACTTCATGCAAGCTGAAAATAACTGAATAATTTTGTGGTACCTTTCTAGATTAAAAACACGCTATAGTAAATGTTACCATCATTAAAACCATACAACACAGTATTAAACTCCAGCATGTTCTTTATAAAATATTAGGTGCCCTGTAGCATGCTGATTTGCAGCGGCTATTTATATCCAAGATTAGCCGAAACACCAGATGGCGTGGGATTGTTTAGCTGCTTGTTGAGGCCACAGTTTTGTATTGTGGTTTTAATTCCCTCTAGAAAATGGAATGGTAGGAAATGTGTGGCACGCTGGGAACCCGTACCACTGCACTGTGACTGAGGTTGGTGCTAATGATATAGTTGTCCATGCACCATTAAATCACAATCCCCCTATTGTAACTTATGTGCCCTTATTTCACTTTATTTCCTTGATTTTACTAATTTTCAGCATAATAATTTCTTATGAAATCACTTAGCATTTTCACCGTTATGAAATTCTCTAAAATGCAGTCAGTAAATAAGAAAATAAGTGCGATTGAATTACACTTCTATGGTTATTAATATATTGTGACATTTAATTGAAATTTGGGATCATAGAATATGATTGTGACGGGTACTAAAGGAATTATTGTTTTTGTTATTTGTGGGTTTTTTAAACTGGTTTTCCACTCTATTCGTTATTTTCCTTCTCAGAGCGGAATGCTTTATGGTACTTTTACTTTAAGTCAACAGTGCGTGTGACGTGCATGTGACGTGTTTTCTTGTTGTAATGAAAGACAAGATCAACTGGATAATACTAGAGTGGGTTATGAAGAAGGTTACCAAGAACTGAAATATGGGAACTAGGAGTAAAAATAATTGTTTACAGCTATATTATGGAGGGCAAGTGGGAGCATCGACTTAAATAGATCTTATTGCCTGTACAAGCCACACTGCAAACAACATTAACATAAGTAACTCTTAAATTTTTAGTTTGTTTTCATGCATCCTTGCCTTTGACCTTAAAGTATCCCAACTTCATATAGTAAATTCCCATATTTTAACCACAGAAGGATTTTTAGAGCATTTGGAATTAGCAATTTCTCAATTACCGAAAATCAGATTTAAATCGAGGATTGCTAATTACTGTAATTGCGAAGGTTATTGTTACGAAAGACATTGCTCACCAAAGGTCACCAAAGCTGTTCACGTTAAGCAAATATTAGATGCAATCCCTTATATTCAGTTGTATATAAAGTTCCATACGAAGGAGGAGAAACGGGCACTGAATAACGCATTAGCTCTAATGTTTGACGAGTCACAAAGATAATCTCGGTTGCAGCCAGTACAATGAAAATAAATATTTTTACCTTGCTCAAGTTTCGAGCCAGCATCAATCACCTTACATCCACACATACCGACTAATATTATAGACTCAGCTTTACTGACATGTATAGCCAATCGTAATTTGTTTTCCTTTACCAAAGTTAAACAAAAGTACGTTATAAAGTGGACGCATTTTTTGGTTGTAAAAACGCGCTGAATGAGTTTCTGTACCAATCAGAGACCAATAATCTCTTTTATTCCTCGTTCCAATGGAACTCTGACATTTTCCAATTAATACATTAGACCCAAATAAATTCTGCTCTAAGCATAATTAAGGAAGAGTTGTTATTTTCGAAGTATTTGTTTGCGGTCGAGCAAGTATGGCAGTCATACCGAAATGGGACCTAATTCAATGGACAGAAGGCATCTTGACTTATATTCACAGTAACATAACTGTACTATTGAAACTTTGGGCCTTGAACAGTATGCAAGAAGGGTATGTTAGAGTCACAGTGAGGAGTTTCTTTCTAGAAGAAAATATTATCAATACTGTTATTATCACCACTGCCTCTGTCTGATTTCAGTATTATGAAGTAAACGTTTATATTTCAATGGAGTGGACTGATTACCGGCTTTTCATACCAGATGACTTCAATTCTACTGTTGCATTGCCTGATAAAATATCTTCAAAAATTTGGACTCCACAACTGGCATTCAGAAACTGCATGGGCTGTGACCCCATATTATTTAACCCAAATACACATAAAATGAGGCTGACAGGGAGAAAAGTGAGATACAATGTGAGGTGAGTTTATGCCTTTACCCAGGGTATGAATTTCTAACAGTTTCTTGTGTCTGTTTGTGTATGAGTATAAGGAAAATCATACGTTCATTGTGTCTTGTAAGTAGTGTAAGGATTGCCCATAGCATTTTATAAAGATATTCAGTTTAAACCGCTAATTGCAGGTTATACTTGACTTCAACGCTCGTTAAAATCAATTTTACATGAAATACAGAAAAACACAACTGGGGAACTAACATGAAACTAAACTCTCTTCTCAACTCAGTATTTGATTTGGATTCTGTTTTTCTCTGTACTTCTTAATGCTATACATTTTACTGATGCTATGGTCGCAAAAGTGCTGACCTGAGTTTTTCCGAATTATTCTATGATGAGTTGATACAAATGGCAGCTATGCTTTTGTGATCCAAGAGCTGAGCCTTTTTTTTGGAAAGGGTAGTGATGACTGAAACCAATCTCTTTTTCTCCCATCAGTTGAAGCATTGTAATCCCTTACTCTCTGATAATTTCTGCTTTGTCAATGTTGAACATCCGGTGCCAGGCCTTCTACTCAGAGTTGTTCGTCCTACCATGGACATTGTTCCACCTGGAGTTGTAACTGCTTCGTCCGGTAACTCGTTCTGGTAACAACTCCTAAGATAACTGCTTGCTAAAGGGTGTGAAAGATGCCATTGAGTTCTACCTCAAAAACGTCTGGGTTTTTACTTATAATGTATCTCAATACTTATTTTCTTCTTTCATTGTCACTAGCGCGTTATTTCCGTTTCCTTCTATTAAATTTTACTCACTGTGACGACCATAGTGTGCAGCTTCTAAATTTATTTAAACTGTAATATTATGTGATGATAATAGGATGGAGGTAATGTTATATCTTTCAGAAGGAATCCAAAGCTCTTTTGTGACTTTGACCTCTCAAATTTTCCAATGGACGTTCATAACTGCTATATTGAGGTGGAACCATGTAAGTAGTTTACATTTAAAAAAATCAAGGACGTTATCATTAAAACGTTGATTGTTATGTTAATATTTCTGATGTAATGTAGTAATTCATTAAGAACATCTTGTGGAAACATCTTACGAAACCAAGTGGTTTTATTGAGTTAATATATGAAATGCTACTTACTCAGCTAATACTGCAAAACGATTTAAGAATTTGAAGAAAACTACTGTACAATTTGAAAAATACTATCTTATTACCTGAGCATCGAGTTCACAATATTTCATGGATTATACCTTCTAACTCCTTTAAAAAGGCCATTGTCGAAGAACAACTAAAACGAAAAAAAATACGGCCAAATCTTACATACTCCGGTAATAACGGTACTAACCAGTTATAGCAGCTTCCAAAATTTTTTTAACTGTCTGCTTCAATGACGATAGAACCAATACACTGACGGAGAATCGAGAAAAACAACACCACGTGTCAGCCGTAAACGTGTCAATATTTAACGACATTCCTACATTTTTTTAACAAAAGACTCAAGAAAGGCAAAAGTTGCAGTAAAAGAAAATTAAAATAAGTAACGTATTTACAGATTAAAAATAGGTAAGTGTCAATTTGAAATACATACCCTTGTTACGTGATTGACTGCGGCTAACATCACATATCATAAACAAGGCCATTCAAGATGGAAACTCCAAGAGCAGCTCTATGACTTAGGTGTATTCGTCATTTTGAGGCAAAAGAGCAGAAACAAAAGAAAAATCCCCTCTAGAAACATGGTAGAAGGACAGTATGACAGTGAATGAGGGTTGCATTTCTTTTACTTTAGATTGAGTTTTAACTAACTGCATATTCGTCAGAAATGGCAAAGATTCATAATATTCATGTGCTGAATACGAGGTACACGCCTTATACAACCTGAAACGACGGATGTAGAAAATTCAGATTAGAACCCAAGTACTATTGCTTAATTTTCTAGAGCACACAGTATCGTACACGTTACTTTCGTTTTTGGAGTTGAAGGTGAAGAAATAAATTATTGATATTGACTAGCTATTTCGTTTGCTTCGTTCACTCCATTGGCGTCGATTCATGATATTTATAATTTAGATGTCACCCAAAGTATGACACCACTAACAGGAGTAAAGCTATCAGAATCAGTGACCAACAGCTCATTTGTCAAACTATACAGTGTTTCAATTGGGGGGGGGGGGAATTGAGGCTTAATGGCGCGTCGACAACGTGTTCATTAGCGCCAACCTCAGTCACAGTGCAGTGGTCCGGGTGCAGTGTTTCAATTGCTCATGTAGTAAAAGAATATGTTTATACGTTGAAACGGTTCACAATGAGCTTTGCTTGCTCAGCATTGCTCACCCGTTGGTCAGAAACGGGAATGATTTATATGTTCCTTGTACTCGTTTTCCGTGCAACACCGGGTAAAAAAAAATATAAGAATCAGTCCCACCTCTGCCTGCAACATGCCCAACGCCTATAGTTAAAGAAACTACGCACTAGTTTACTTTCTACATTTTCATTTCCATCTTACACAGCAATTCCTGAATAAGAAGCATGCAAATGAACCCAAAATCAATAAATAAAAAACTTTGTTGCAGTAGCAATGGGTCAGACAAGGATCGAGGGTCGCTAACAGCCAGCCAAATTTACATAGGGCAAGAGCTGACTTAACGAAGAGTGGAATCGTCCGTAAGATTACATAGTTATCTCGGAGGATAAGACCGACGCAAGAAAATGTATACATTAAACGAGTTGAGGTTACTCCGAAACGTTTGAATCGTGCGTGAAATGCCAATTTGACCTGGTAAAGAATTTCAAATATTATCCACATGCAACGCGAAAAATCTACAATCTAGATGTGATGTATGCACCGTCTGCTTCAGTGAATTAACCCTAGTCCGATTAACCTCCGACAGGTCAAAAAGAGGCATATCCACCACACCTACACCATGAATAATTTGGTAGGTACGAATAAGATTAATTTTGATTCTTCGCAGATTGAGTGGTAAAGTTTTAGGATCTGCAGACGCCTTCCATGCGACAAGTTACGCAAGCCAGGCAATGCCTTGGTAAACCGTTGCTGGACTACCTCCACTGCATCATTTTCATGATGCACATAAGAGGACCAAACGGGGCTAGCTTACTCTAAAATTAGCCTGGCATAGATCTTGAATGCCCAAACAATGATTTCGTGGCTATCGGATGAAAAGCACCTGTTAGCCAAAGATACTGCAAAGTTTAGTTATGTTAACGGAAGGAAGAGCACAATTTATCACGATAAAACCGTGTCCCCGGATTTAAATTTCCAATATGCATAATTTGGCATTTGACTAAAGAAATTGGCGGTTGCTACTTGGCCGACCAATTAGAAATGTAGTCAATGTCAAGAGCCAACAACGCCCCATCATCAATATCAGCACCTGCCTTATCGATCTTAAGCTCTTCTACAAATTTGAATTACAGACAGATGAAGGATTACGTGATAAATAGTTTAAGTAGCCCATAAACAACAATAGGCCAAAATTGGAGCACAGTGGTATGCTGCTAATGAGATCCAATAATGATGAAAAGGAATCATCACCCATATACTCTGAGATCTGTTGTTAATAAAAGCAATGATCCATTTCAATAGCTTTCTATTGAAGCCTACATTTTCCAGCATGGAACGTGTAACTGACTCAAAAGCCTTTTGAAGCCTATGATCAGTGGAGATGCCCAAATTCCGGGCGCTCGTCCACCGAGCGAGACACATTAATAGTTTGTGAGTTACCGAGCGATCAAGCATAACGTCAAGTTGATCATTACCAATTAAGTTATTAGATTTGATCACAGACATCGTAAGGTCACGGATTAGAGACTCCATGATTTTGCATGGAATAACCATTAGCACAATGGTCGATAATTAAGGTGATCCGCGGTGTCACCCTTCTTGAAGAGCGGTATAACAACAGCCGTTTTCCAAAGCATCGGTAATTTACTCTCGTCAAAGGACAGAGGGAACAAAATACCCAGGTGAAAACAAACTACCCTGCAAATCTGCTTGCAAAAGAAGGCCTGGGAACCCACCAGGACCCAAAGAGTGGCTCGAGGAGGGTGGATGAGGCTTAATGGCGTCGACGGCTAGGTTATTAACGCCAAGTGCCTCCAGTTGAGACATGTTAGACAGAACTGGTAGTGAAACATTTTGTTAATACTGAAAGAAGAAACTAATTCTGGTTCAAACAATGGGTTAACACATGGCATCGTCTACCACACCATTGGAGAAACAAAGTACATTCAGGATTCCTGCCTTAGCACCTGTTGTCTGTAACGAAACTTCTACATGACAGAATCTGGATAGCTATATGTTATCACGCACAAGACTTGGTGGAGAAATAAAAAAAAAAGTGACCGTGTTGTTTGAAAACATGGAAAATTGTCAGTATTACTGTGTTTTTTATCAGTTGTAATTATTTTCTTTCTCCTTCATCTTAAAAAATTTGCACTTTGGTTTACTACGGCAAATGGCCTTGTCTTTTCCATGTAGTGATTGGGGCCATTAGCCATACAAAATGGGCTCTCGTACTGTCTCTATTAAAATCGGCTAACCTATCCAATAGAAAAGTTATTCAATAAAAAATGTTTCCGAAAATATTTATGGTAGGAAATTCGTTCATGAAGTACTTAATTCATACTTAATATTACGAGACTGGCGAGTTGTTTATTGCTGTTATTTTTGCATTTTAGGCCTATGAATCTCCTTTGTCATAAAATTTCCACCATTTAAAACAAAATTGCGAAAGTTATCTTCTCCGAGACTGACCAACATTTTCACAGACACATAAAATCCCAATTCAGTCGTACATACAATCTACTCTGCTTTGCTCGCTCATCCATTAAAGCGAAATAGTGTAAGCAACTGTAAAGCGTGATAACAGTGAAGAAACAGCGCACTGTATATACGATGTAAAATTAAAGCCGTAGAGCAGAGAAACACAAATAATTGGATAGTAACCTGCTAAGAATAATCTAACCGTAAGGCTTTTAATTTGGTTTTAAATTAATCGCAACTGATGCCTGAAACCACAGACTTGTGTGTAGTCGCATTAGTGTCAATTAGTTACAACTAAAAACGTAAATGTGTAGCATTTTTTTGGTATTTGGTGTCGAGCTATAAACTGACAATAAAGGCAGTAAAACAAATGTTTTTACAAACCTAAGTTTAAGAACTGGTGCAACAGCTAGTGCAACATACGCAGGACATACGATGCCATCTACCGACGGAGCGGCAAATTACAAGAGTAGCAGCCAAGGCCCGCTGAGATAGTAGCAGCGCCCAGAACGCAACGTCCAGCAGCGCAAACATACGATGCCATCTACCGACCGAACGGCAACTTAATGAGGGGGGGCGAGGTCGGGGGGCAGAAGGGGAGTGAGACGACGCGGAATGAGCGAGCGAAGCGAGCGACTCCGCTAGTAAATATATAAAATGGTAATAACAAGAAACAAATCGACAGTGTAGTAAAAATAAAAAAAAAACACTAGGCTACTTAATCCTTTACAAAAAAGTAGGCCTACCATACTTAATATTACGAGACTGGCGAGTTGTTTATTGCTGTTACTTTTTTATATTATAAAGTTTATAAAGTTGTGTTTCAATTGTCGAATGATGGGTGTTACACGTGCCCACCAATAATTGCTTAATTTTCCGTGGAAAAAGAAATACAGAATTGCGAAAGTTTGAACAATAAAATGATTTTCTTTAGCACATGTTGGCTGTGTACGTTGCATTTAATTACCAAATTTAAGATTCCCCCATTTTAAATAACCCCAAAGGCACAGAACAGAATGCAAGAACTTTTATTTCCCTACAATTAAACATTCAGAAAAAGGTTTATTTTCGTTGCAGTTGTTGATTTAAAGGCAGCTTTAGTACTAAAAGATGTTACCGAATTTCATGGGTTTCTTCGTAACTCGACGATTCCTCAATTTACAGTGGGAAATTTATCATCTGGAAATTGCACAACTCCTGATATCCGATCACAATGTGAGTCCTTTATTTCTATACATACGTGCGCATTCAGTGCCGTGCACAGGAAAAGGGAAGCAGTACTTCTGCCCTTTTTGCAAATTACTCTTTTTGTAAAAAAAAAAAAAGGTTCTTTTATAAGCAGCCATATGCTGGCCTTGGCAAAAAGAGCTAGAAAGGGCAAAAAAGCTCAGAAAGAAGCAGAAAAGGCGATACGAAAAGTGATAAGTAAAATAAATACAAAATAGGTCCCTCATGAAGCTCACTGCATGCCCTTTTACTGAAAGTTGCCAGTGCTCCCTTGGTGGTCTGTGCAAGCTATTGTATGCATTTACATCTGCATGTAAGGAATAGCTATTGTTTAAAAACTATTGGTTATCGATTTTTAAACCACGGCTGCGATTATTAGGCCACGAGACATGCAAATACGTCGAGGGGGCGTAACTCCCGAGACGATATGCATGTCGAGCGGCCAAATCATCGCCGACGTTGTTTAAAAATCGATAACCAATAGTTTCTTAATAAATAACTTATTTATATCACGGTTGGGACGTCAAGCTAACTCGTATTTAATTAAAACGTGTTTGTGTCTTGTGAAAATATCTCGAAATGACTGAAGGTCATTCCATTTTAGTTTACTGAGGGTGGAGAGGTTGGTAGACCAACGAGTCGTATGCGTCCGTTTGTGGGGGAGTGGGCAGGAAGGATACGCAGCGTCGTTTCGTCGTATTTCACTCTAGCCAGGTCGCTTGTGTTTTCAGAGCTTTTCGGAGTGATAGAATTTCGATAAAAGGCTGCAGGGATAGAATGACATTCTGGGAATGTATGTAATTCATTTTGAGCGTTTGTAGTTTGAGAATTGTGTAATAGGGTATCGGTATGAATCAAGGTCATTACATTTTAGTTTGTGGAGGGAGGGGGGGGGGAAGTTAACGCAGCGTGAATGGCTTAGATGTTGGCCAGACGTATAAGAGTTTGCAGGGATGGGATTTCATTCCTTTTAAGTAATTAAGTTTTGTACGTTTTTATTGCGTTACGTTTTTTTTTTTCACGATGTGTTTGGTTGTTGGTGTGTGCGTTCCCGATCCGAAAGTGTCAAAAGTGTGGGTTATTGGCAAAAGTGTGAGGTAACTCGATAACCCACACTTTTTGCGATGACGCACAGCCGGTGTTGGTTAACGGGATTTAACCAACGGAAATTTAGCATAGCGTTGAGTTGGCGTGATGTCACAGCCTTGGTATAATATCCATTATTCTAATATCAAACTGTATCTACGTGTTTACATGGCAAACGTAACCATGGTAATTGCTAATAATGAAGTGCTAATAATGTATGGAAGTGGGGGTGACATGAAAACCCTTCTCCACCTTTCAGGAAAGTGCAGAAGGGCGCCAATACTGTGAACTGCTAACAAATTTTACTAAGTTCTCGCTTATTACTGTGTGCCAGCGGTTCCCAACCTTTCCAGCGGTTCCTCCCCATTGGGACCAGCATGCAAAGGTGTTCCTTCCCCTCCCCATTGCAATGTAACTGTGTATTTTTTTTACACTATGATGACGTAGTGTTGCCAGATGAGTACACATATGTGTGAAGAATTTTGGCCAAAATGCCTGTCGATTGCACAAAAAAATCCGTTGATTATATGTAAAAATGAAATGGCCTTCCTCATACAATTTAACTTCTTTTACGATGCGTAGTTAGAAATAAAACGTTTACTACTGATCATTGTAGTATGGCACTGGTAGCAGCTCATGCCTCCCCTTCAGTTGGTCCGTGCCTCCCCGGTTGGAAAACGTGGTACTAGACATATCGTTGCTCTCCACTCAGCCTATTGGTGTAGATCCATGCTTCAGTTAGTTTATTTGATCAACAGAGCATCACAAAAATGGATTTACTGATTATTTCCACGCAAAATAATAGCAGTTGTTGCTCACAGTTGATTTACCACATTCCTCATCATTCAACTTCAACTCGTCCTTCACCTCCTAAGATTACTCCTTTACTGATCGAACTTTGATATCATGCTCAGTTTTCAGAGCAATTTTCGTGCAGTTGAGGGTAAAAAAATCAAGTAACAACGATGACAATAGGCCTACCGAAATGTAACTCACAGCGTACGTTTTATTGATGTAAAGACCAATACTCTCTATCCAGAATTTTATTGCGCAGTTATATAGTGGTCAATAAGAGGTACCTGAAGTTTGCCATCAAGTGCTCACAGTTGTTGAGTGGTTGCCTGAAGAAAGTAATATGGTCAGTGCCTAGAGAGGAACCGTTGGTAAATGCCTTACCAGTTGAGGCCAATCATGATGGTGTTAGATTCTATCAGCCTCCTTCAGCGACTACAAGATCTTTTCTATCGTTTTCTGGATATTATCTTGTCCCCACGAGTTGTTCCAGGATACTAGGATGCCAGAATACGAGTTTAGCGGCTTTGAATCCCTGGGTTCCTTCTTCACTTTACGCGACTTATTTCACTTGCCGAACCATCCGGCACAGTTCCAAATTGAGCCGTTTCATAGTGAATCCCGTTTGCTTGATATGACAAGTGGCTCCCAAACATATTGTTAGTAACCAGACTCGTAGGTGCTTAACCTTATAAAACGAAGATAAAGAGTTGCCTTTTTTATTACGCGACAAATTTTTATTAGGTTTAAAACCAATTTTAAGTAATTTTTCTAGTCGTCAAATTGCCTCTTTCCATTATTTTTCTTTTTTGCGCTGTATCAAAGGCCTTCAACTAACGGCCTGTAGCAACAGGCGAATCAGCTGCTCTTAGCAGCCATATTCCACAACCTACTTGCTTATGCTGTTTAAGGTCTCAAAGTCAGCCCGGACAGTAGTTTAGTACAGTCACGCGCAGCGCTCCTTGTTCTTAACGACTCTCTTTATAAAGTTCCTGTACTGAGTAATGCTACTTAAAGGCAAGGACAGACTGTAAAAGTTCAAGTTGACGTTTAATCCTGTTTGTGATGCTTGATTATTAGAAAACGGATACCACTCGGTGGTACTGAACAACAGTGTACATCGTATACAAAGTAGTAAAAATAGGGGAGGACACTTGACCTCTACGATGGAATGCAGACACGTTATACGGCATTTTTTGAAGTGATTGGCAGTATTGTTTCCCAACTGTGGATTGAGAACACCAGCAATGTTGAAGGTTTGCATTGCGTTTTGAATACGAATGGAACGTAAGTGCCTATAAGACATTGCACCTTCCATGCGCATTCTACACCCAGAGGCAGCAAAGCACTTAAAGTTAAGTAAAAACGAAAAGACCCATACGGGAATTCTGTATATGCTTGGCACCATCTCCAGAAAGACACAAAAAAGATAATTTTTAGAGATAGGTCGGTTTTGATAACCGAATCGCGATTTTCAGTTTTCATAAATACTGTCTGCCTCTTTAAAAATATCAGTTTCGTCGGTTTTGATACACCCGCGTTCTGTGAGCAACTGACCGGATCTTAGCCGGCCTTGCTTAGCATTGAGTTAGGCTTAGTTTTCTTTATGGTCGGCTAACAAGATGGGTGTACACGCTACTCCCTGACCCTGGATTCCAGTCAGTGATCAAATGAAGCCAAAATATCTGCATTAAAGCAAAGTGCACTTTGGAATTTTTCAGTAATATTCACCAATGTTTATTTATTATTAATATTTGCACACTAGTTGCTGTGCTTACAGAAGTTATAACTTTAATGTTTTTGTGTGTTCTGATAACGGATTGTTTTTGTTATTTATCTATATACCTATTTACCTGACAAGCCTAACAATGATGAAGAAGGCGACTAAAGATGAAGACATTGGGCTTCAAAAGTGCCTCCAGTTAGGAAATCAAAAGCTTCAATAATGCTGGATATTAGAGCCGAATTGAATAGTTTCAAATTTGGTTGAGTTACAATCACTGCCTGCGCGGTCGATGTTGCGGGGTCATTGCGCTGGTATCAAGACGAAGGAACAGGCAATGCAGCTATACACTGAGTAGTGCGATTTACTTTCTTTAGAATACCAAATACCACGGAACCCCCGGGGAGGTATGGTTGGACACATTACTCAATGGGGAAGTGCTGGGTAGAGAACAGGGGGTGCGGTCATAGGGTGCGACCTTTTCATGTCATGCTGCCCATGGAGGAATGATGAGAATCTTTCCTCCATGATGCTGCCCGGTAAAGTATTTCACTGACGCGCGTGCATTGCAGATGATCTGCGTGGGTATCAAGACGGAGAAACAGGCAATTAGTCACAAAATACCGCCGGTGCCCGGGGAGGGTGAACATCACACAAAAGAGGATTGCGGAGGGAATAGCAGGGAGGAACAGGTGGGCATTTCAAGTCGTGCTGCCCAGTATTTCGCTCACGCATGCGCAGATAATTTGCACGGGTACCTCTAGTTTATTATCAATTTTCTTGGCAAGATGCACGCAAGTGGCTGTGCTCGTTGAAGTTGTCGTTTTAGTGTTTTAGTGTTCTTCATGACTGAATGTTTTTTTTTTTTGTTTGTTTTTTAATATTATTATTATTTTATTTGCAAAATACACACAAGCAGCTGTAGTTATTGGAGTTATTGTTTTACTGAGTCTTCTTTACTTGAACTACAGTAGTCTACAACAAAGAAAGAAGTTGGTATTTAACAGAGGCCTCATAGTTTTTCGTAATTGCTAAGCCTAGCCGTATACGTAGAAAACCTTTTTAAGGTTTCCGAAAAACCCAAACCGAACCGAAACCGACCGAGGTTGTAGCAAAAAAAAACGAAAACCGAACTGAAACTTGAAAACCCAAAACCGACCCATCCCTTTAAGTTTGCATACTGTGTGCGTAAATGAGAACATTCTCTTTCATTTTACAGTTGTTTCCTGTACGGAGTACCGATTTACGTTTACACGACAAGGAGTTTATCAGTTGATGGTCACCTATGTTCCAAGCCTGCTCATAGTTGTACTGACCTGGGTATCCTTCTGGCTAGACGTTGAATTGGCAGCCCCGAGAGTAGCACTTGGTCTTACTTCTCTATTGACTTTGACGACGCAATACTCCAATGCCCAGAGGGATTTGCCACTTGTTTCGTATTTGAAGGCTATCGATGTATGGATGGTAACTTGCATCGTCATGGTATTTGCATCACTTATGGAATTTGCAGTCGTTTATTCAGTGAATCGACGAACGGTTACAGTCACACCTGTAATGAGCAAGGTAAATGATGTGACCAGTGTAAGTATACACTTGGCTGGAATTGCGTATCTTTTCTTTTGTTTTCCCGCAGGTCTTACGTTCCTTGTCTGATTAGGAGATTTACTCTTAAATATTTCAATATTAGCCCGTTTTATACACTTTAAACCGGCACTCGCACCATTTTATACAATATTAGGAAAAAATTACATTCTTTTTTTTATTTTTGTTATCATCTCTTGATGCCGTTCTCTGAAAATCGGTGAACTATAGCGACTGTTACTTGCATTTCTGATACATTATATGGCAAAAAAATATAATAAATGCTGGGATTTAGGCTTTTACATTGAAACTAGAGGAAGCCCGTGCTACGCACGGGGCCGGTCATGAATGAAGTTTACAGACCCACTTCCCCCACTCCCACTCCCCATTCCCAATCCCCTCACTCCCACCCCCACTCCCCAAACCCCTCACTCCCAATCCCAACTCCCCACTCCCCACTCCCACTCCCACTCCCAACTCCCCACTCCCACCCCCACTCCATTTTCGCACACACTGGCTAAGAAACGCTTTCACGGATTAAAATTTCTTCAATCCAATTTTTGCGCACACTGGCTGACAAACGGTGATTTTTGTTGGTCTCAGTCACTCAATCTGCGCATCCAGTGGCTGAAATCACCGTTTAAAGAATGTGAGCGCTGAACCACCATCTTTGCATGAAACAATTTTTCTGTGGGAAGTTAATAAATAAGCTTTCGTAGAACAAAAGTTGAAACTTTTAGCACGGCTCCTTTGGCATTTTCCTTTTCTGGGAGAGGAAAGAAGTAAATCGGCGGCCTATGGCGGCCTAACAATGGCTCATTATTGTTTTGTTTTCACTCACAGAGCTTTGATTGTAAACGACTACTTTGCAAGATAGCAATGATCAGCCTCGTGCTCAGCAGTGATTGTTGTTGTCCACTTTGAAACAATTCAGCTCAGCTCTGAAAGCCTTCATCTACGAATTAAATAAGCCATTGCATCGTTTCCAGCTGCGCCAATTTCGAACGTAGCTTAGTTTGATTTAAAACTAGACGCATTTAGCTGAAACATGGATTCTTTCATTTTACCCATCAACAATCAACGGTTTGGATGATAGTTTTCAATCCTTAGCACGTTCACCAGGAATTGTTAGGCACCGTAGCAAAGACATTACAGAGGGTCAGAGGTTTCAGCGAGCGTTAACCGCACCCGGTCATCTGCCCGACGAAGCCTTAAGGCCCTATGTCTGCAACACCCGGAAAAACAAAGACATTACATCTGCACGAAAACAATGAGAAGAGATTAAAGTGATTGTTGTCCTTCCGGTTTTCCTTTTATCTTTCCTTTTATCAGCTCAGCCGGGATCCAGAATTATTATGTAGATATTGGGTCTCTTTAAACGTTAAAAAATGCAATTTGAAAAAGTGAAAACAGTTCCATACAGCGTTTTGCAGAATGCAAATTAATTCGACAATTTCCAATGCTATTGCTATTTTGCACCATCTTCCAACTAGGTGCCATTGGTCACGAAGCTATGTACACGTGTTCGATAAATAAACATGTACTTGATAGCTTTATATTTAACAAATAAATAAAAAATAAACAAAAATATAACAGACGGTTGTGTCAACATGGCTTGCATTAACCCTCTCTGGAAGGCAACCTTCATAGGGTAGGGTGAGAGCTATTCACGAACTAATTTGTTTTAGTTTTCAAGTAGAACTGGTTGATATTTGCAAGTAGAACTGGTGTTGAACGGTTGTAGTGTTGTAATCCCTTAGGTTTTTTTATGATTTTGTTGTATTATTTTAACGTATTTCAAATGCAAATCAATTAATTTAAAAATGAGAAATAAACATGTATTCGAAAGCTCTATATTTAACAAATAAATTCAAAATAATCAAAATATGACATACGGTTGTGTTAGCATAGCTAGCATTAGGCTTCTCTGGGAGGCAACCTTCTTCGGGTAGGATGAGAGCTATCCACAAACTGATTTTTTTATTTAGTTTTCAGCATACTTTACTATCTGATCGTTAGAATGCGGTTCGAGTCGTGGCTACGTTGCAGGTTATAATTTATGGTGTAATTTATGATTTGTGGTGTATTTAATAAGTTTGTTGTGTTATGTTAACGTATTTGAAATCAAATAAATTAAGAGAAAATCGGTAGAAATAACAAAGAAATATTACTCATAAATATAAAAAAAATATAAAAAATTAGCATGAATAAGCATGAAATTTGTTGTCATTGCATTCTAGTTTGACTCTGAAATACCCCTTCAGACAACAACGAAACTATTATTTCGCCAAACTTTCTTTGCTATACATTGTTGGGAGAATCCACTAGTGGGTTCACTCAACAATGGCTTTGTAACAATGGTTCATTGTTCGGAATCCTCGCCGAGAACCATATGCGTGCGGTATAATAAAAGTAGATCACAAAGTTGCTTTATCATCAGCACCTAGCACCAAGATGGTGCAAAATGGTTGTTGGAAAGATATCAATAATACAACATCGGTTTTATCATTGTTGTACCGAATGAATATGACTTGTGCTGGACTCTGGTATTGTAGTAAAAGCCGGTCTCGTCTCAATACCTCAACAATGACTGAGTGGAGCTTTCAGCAAGGCAGCTGTTTAAGACTTTTATTGTTCTCAAAATGGCGACCAGCATATTTGAACTTTAGATTGTGTCCTTTGCCATCCATCTGCTGCCTGGGTTGATTCCTTACTATGGTGGTCCGCCATTATGGTGGATCAGGTAACTAACCCTATTTAAACCAAACTGTACTAATTCACTTTTTGTAATTTGCAATTTGCAATTTGTAATTTGTAAATATGTACTTGTTTCATTCACATTACAATTTTATTTTTTGCATGCTATCTTCACTTTCCTTTCATCTAATTCACAACGCCATCCTCTGAATTAGTTAGAAGTTTACTAGCAAATGGCTCTTTTTGTATCAATTGGTAGAAGAACGTGGTTGAAGATTCATGTAAAGTCATAGTTTATTGAGAGGAATAACAAAGATTGTAAAATGTTCACTATGGACACCGGAAGATAAAGGTATGGAGGAAAAGTACAATGGTGTAGCTGAATCATGATGTCAATCATCGTTCCCAAACCTAAGCACTTTCTAGATTGTCTGACATGAAAGGCTTTATACTGCGGCGGGATTCAGGTTTCTTAGGAATAGGTGTCGCACCAGTGAACCAGCTTTACAGTCGTAAATGAGTGTCGGAGTACACCACTGAAGGGTTTGGCAGGTGGCTGAACTGACTGATTGACTAAATTGACAACTTCCGAAATCTCACGAAATTTGTTTTCAAAACCTAGATCTCAGATTCCGATGTGACAATGGACGAACAGATTCACATTGACCTAAAACCTCACGGAGTGAATCGAGGCAAAAAGGCATTAATAACAGTGAGCTTTTCATTCTATGGCAAGTAGAAGGTACAGTAACGCAGTATCGCATATGCTCTACCCGTCGGCAGAATATTTCTAAAATAAGAGTGCTGGTCTGTAGTTTTGCACGTTAAAAAAAATAGTCTAGCAGTAAGCTACAACGTGATTTATTTGTTTACACGTCTATCCGAAAATGCTTGCCTTTAATTATAGCTAAATATCGTTTATTTTGTGGGCGAACCAAAGCCCAGACTTTCTAGATAGGCAAACCCTGCGATACCCGCTCACACAATCTATGCCCAAAGTTAGCCTTTTCCCTACGCAAAATAAACTTCGTTTATTGGACTACCCCAATATACTCATACTATCTGGCTTTAAGCTCTTTATTCCCGAATTTAATTAAAGAGGGATTCCATAGCTCCCCACAAGATGGCCGCCATACATATCTCCCAGAAGGCACTGCGATCCATCCTTCATTAATCGGCATCGACTTAGAAAGTCGGGCCAATGTTTTGCTGTAAAATTGCCCAACTCGTAAAGTAATCTTATTAGAGTTCGTTTACGCACGAGAATTTCAGAAAATTGGACAGGAGGAGGAAGCAGCGGCGGAGCGGCTAACAATGTCAAAATGTTACAATGCTGCAACATGTAACAATAGGGTAACAATATGCGAGGAGCACAATAACGGATTATAGCTCACTCGAACAAGATGCAACGATGGTTGGGAACTAACATTGTCGTTGTTTGAGTTAGCTAGCTCGTTGTGGAAACCCAAAATTAAATGGTCTTGATTTTTCCTTAAATCTTCAAGTTTTAAACCGCAGGATGCGAACTCTTAAATTTTGAGGCCTACTCAAAATTGGGCGGCCAACATGACTGAGTGACTTATTTACTTTTTCAATGCGGGCTTCGGGAAGCCAGTTGAATTGTTTAGGCGATTGTTGCTACGATACTGAAACAATCCGGATTCAACTACTCATCAAGATGACTCATGCTAAATCAAGAAATACGCTAATGTGTTGCCATCAAATAAAAATCATGGGACAAAAATCGGTGGACAGTGGACACATATAAAATAGAAGCGAAAAAAGCCAACAAATTAACTGAGCAAAAAATCCCCATACTCACAGCCCTGAAGGTACACGAATAAAAATGGATAACAGTTCACTCGAACGCAACGAACTATAATTTGAACTCCAATTCGCAAAACGTAAACCCACAAGCACACACAAAATAGACGCCATAAACAGCAAAACGCTACAAAATTGAAAGATAAAAATGCATACACAAAATGAACACAAATTATAGTTAAAGTTATAGTTCGTTGAGTTCGAGTGAACTATAATCCGTTTTTATTCGTGTACCTTCAAGGCTGTGAGTATGGGGGTACGAGCTCTAATGATTTTTTTTTTAAACGGCGAAGCCGTTTTTTACTCAGTTAATTTTGAGTTTATGCTCGCCAACATCGAAGTTTACAAACCTTTTCTAGACTCCTGGGAAGAAGCACACTGCTTGTCCTCATTGCAAATCGTGCATTTTTAGTTTAATTCCATGCGCAGTCTGTCTTTAGCAAGCCGTGTCAATCACTGCAAGACGAATTTCTGAATTAAATCTATGATGTGCGCGATCGTCGTGTCTGAATCTTGAAAATGGGTAGTGTTGAGAAATATGCAGTGGAAATTTCTGGTAATTTCCTGGTTCTCATAATTCTATTCATTATAATGTTCTAATGACCGAATCAAACCCATAACTGATTCTTAGTGCTATTATACCTGGATCTAAACTGTGTGTCGGAGTTTCCATTTCCCCGTAGACAACCTGGCACTTTGACTTTTTTCATTGGTGCTTATTAAATACCAGTCAATCCGAATTTTTGTTTATCAGAGCTTCTATTTGGATGAAGTAATATAACACTTTAGCAATGAACGCCATTCTGTGTCACCCAAAATTCAACATAGCGGGCGGCTTAGCCTGTGAGTAGAGCTTGAACTCTATCCGCTCAATCACTCCCATACTTTACCGTGGAACAGTATTTTTGTTTGAGGGTGCCTGTTGGATCAAACAAGCACCAACCGCATCCGTGATTAAATATTCATCGCATGACATTTTTGGAAAATAATGAAAGGAAAGGAGGGATTGATGTTTAATGGCCTGTCGAAAGCATCAGCAATAAACTGATACTTCATTTGTTTATTATTTATATTTTTGATTCTATATTGGTTAATAGACTTTTATTAATTTTTATTTTATTATTATTATTGTTATTAAGAAGAAAATAAATTATTCAAAGGTTCACAAAACTGGTTCAGCAGAAACATCAGGAGTACACATTAGGTTCAACAAGAGTTAATTTCGAATTAATAAAAATAGAGAGGAGATACGCATCATAGCTTCCAGCTAGAAGAAGTGAGGATCCAGGATTTGAGTAGGCTGTTTTATTTCAAAACGTTGCCCTGGTAACGGTTTCTTCAACGTTCGGATTCAAGATCTAGAAAAGTGTGTATTCCTCTAGACTGCAACAATTAGACTGTTCAGGTGCAATAATCGGTTACACTTTCTTTAGATGCAGTAAAGGCCAACTGTGCCTGTCGGCAAAAGTATAGGTTTAGGATGCTATCACCCCAAAATGGCGGTGTTCAATTAACGACATCTCTACAATTCCCCCCCCCCCCCGACAACAAGATCAGAAATCAACTTGATTAAGACACATGCAAAAGATTAGTTAAATATTTATATTTTTGTCTGATATTAGGTTGTGATTTTGTGAGCAGGCCTGCAACGTTCGACTCTTCCACTTTTCACCGACATTGTGATGCATCACATCCGAGGTTTTTGTGCGGGATTTTTCGGTGAAAACTGTTGCATTAGCCCTTGCACTGGATGAGTCAGTAAACAAAGGCGTAGGTTGGATAGTTCAGGAGTTATGACTATTATTTAGTCCAAAAGTACTCTTAAAATCCTCGGATCCTGGTCTTGTATTTCGATTATATGGTGGATAAGACCAGCACGTATCTCTGCAGATTACACCAGCATATACAAGGAATACTACCGTAAGTAGCAACTACGCCAGTTGTTGATCGCCTTGTGTCAACTTCGCGTGCACGTCTTGCATCCGTGAAAATATTAAATCTTGCGTCTCTGGAAGTATGACGAAGCTTTTCTCTTCGGTGCCTTGAAGACAACAGTGATTTTTTTTGCCAGCTAGCATATCTTCTTTTTCAGCATTAAAGGAATGTTGCATGTTGTGGAAGAAGGGTAAAACCGACAAAAACGTTACAATTTTAAGACTGCTGGAAAAGATTTTTTTTTTATTTACTGTTCCTCCGGCTTCTTGAACTTTTGATTTATCATAAATAATTTTTAATTTCTAGCATATTTTATTGTAATAGATGATGTAATAATTTGATATTGTGTATTTATTACAATCAATTTTGCATTCACAATATCTGTTTGTTTTATATTTCAGTTAGTTAAGGAGAAGAGGGTATTGGACCATAAGATTGACGTATACGCTAGAATTGCTTTCCCAACTGTTTTTATGATTTTTAATCTGTGCTATTGGTGTTACTACACAACTCGTTAAGAATGCATTCCATAGCAATATTGTTATAGTTTTAAAGTATTTCTACTGTCATGTTACACAATAAAACACTAACCTGTAGTGGTTTGAATATCTGTAATAGTCACTTATTGTTAAAAGGACATTTGCAAGTCTTTTTTATATTTGCAAAAAACATTTTTTGGGGGATGTGGTACCTTCTTATGTCAAATGACGATTGCTAACGAATACAAGATTTTCATCAGTGAATAGTCTGGACAGCATATTTTAGTTAGAAACTGGATAAAAAACAGGGCATATTATACAACTTCGATTTACAAGAGGACAGGAAGACACCACAGACCAAGTGCAGAGAATATTAAACAAAAAACTGAATTTAATCCGTAATAAAGACATGACTTCAGGGTTGAATACAGTAGATGGTGTTCAATTACCCTAACTGTACGAGTATACACTGTAATAAGAAAAGGTACACAAACCGACTGTTATGCATCTTCAGTGCCATCCCCTTAATGTGAAGTGATACCACATCGGTCACCAGAACCAACATCCGAATGTTGCAGTTCAACCGAGCTTAGTAGCTACAACTTTTCCAGCCCCGCAAACATAACAATACGTTGGACGAGGAACTTTATTTTTGCCTATACCCGTAGAAATTTAAAAATAACACTGAGAAGATTAAATGAAGTAGAATAATTACCTTTACAACATTTTTATTCAGTGCATACATATATACATTTTTCGTTTTACTTGTGTGTCTACCAAGCAGACAAATCTATTTACCATTATATGCAATGATGCAATGATCAACAATTTCCAAGGTAGTGACAGCGGAATATCAGAGAAATCAACATATTTTTTTTGTTTTCTTGCCAACGTACAAATAATTTTCCTGTTAATTTTAGTTTATTTGAATTTGTTCTGATGCGACTGCTAAAATAAGGAATTTTCTAGGTGCACCTCTTATTTTTAGGCAGAAAATACTAATTAAATGTTGAACATTTATTACATCTACACTGTATTTTCTTGCCTTTCTGTTGCCGCACATTTCCAAATGCAGCCGTCTTCATTAGATGTCCATTACGATTATTTTTTTTCTAGATATTTAATTGTCTGCGTAACTCACTTATTGTTAAAGAGACATTTTTAAATCTTTTGATATTTGGAAAAACTTTTTTTTACTGTGGTACCATCTTCTATCAAATGATGATTGCTAACGAATACAGGCTCCCATCAGTGAGTTGTCTGCAAAGCAGATATGAATGAGAAACCGGAATAAATAACGGGGCGTAACACACAGCTTCCATTTACAAGAGAAGAGACAGACACCATATACAATGGCAGAGAATATTATACAAAAAAAATTAAATATACTCCAAAATAAAGAAATATCTCAAAATCAGGGTTGAATACAGTAGATAGTTGTCTTTTATCCCTGAATGAATTGGGCCACAATCTGTTGTAAGTGGGCGCATATAACCAATGTGTTGTTTTACCCTTTTTTCCACATTCTTGCTTCCATGCAATGACTATTCATGTTGGCAGTATCCTTCAGACTTATGTTCTAAAGAATAAATCTAAAGAAAGGATTGAGGCTTTATGCCATGTCGGCGGCTAGGTCATTAGCACCAACCTCAGTCACAATGCAGTGACCAAGGTTGCTATTGTACCACACATTACAAACACGTTAAATAAGCCCCACATCTAGCAAATGCAAATGTTAGAAAATGGTACACACCTTTTATGTAAACTTAATTTTATTTGTAACCCCTGATAATGCAGTGGTCATTAAAATGACATGTTAGTTCAAACCTGCTGGTTGGTTTTATATTATTCCCGTAAAAACAAAGACCGTCATGGACTCTTCCTTTCTTGAAAACCAGACCATGCAACCAGGGCACCTCAAAATCTGTCGTTACAAAGCTAAATTTGTAATGGGAATCTAAAGTGTAGTAGCCTGCATTTGTTTTAAAACAGTGTTATTCATAAACTTGGGTAAACACTTCTGGTTTTGTTAAATCTACAATTGTACTAAACGATGAGCGCCTCTGTGGGATACTGTGGGACCGTAGTCGCCAAATTTTATAGTCTTCTGTACTGTCGAAACAGCTGAAAAGACTATATCAACGACTTTGTCTCTCCTTCCATCGCCCTTTTCAAAGGTAATCAAGTGGACTTTAAAAAATACGGCAAATTAAAACATTTTTGCTTTCTTGTAGCTAATAGGCTTTGTCGACGAAATTCAATGAAAGAATAATTGTTCATCGTCGCATTTAGCCACTACAGGAAGCCACGCAACCGTAAAAAAAGATTTCGTTGATGATACACATTAGCTTCATTTAAGAAAGTCTCGACACGGTGTTGCATGAATGAATAAGCCTACTCTTGAACTTAATTCTCCGTTTGCTGCTACTTTCTGAATTAAAACGGTAAAACTAAAGACTAAAAGCTGACAATAACGTCTAAAATCGAAAACTAGGCATAAAAGTTAACATATTTTTAACCGGCAATTGCGATGGTTACGACTTTTAGTTTATATAATAGAGATCGCGTGAAAGAGGTGTGCACCACAACATTTTCGGTGAAAAAGTGGCGGAAGTAGCAAAAGTAAACAGAAGACCGGTTACAACTAGGTACTTGATGCAGCTGATGTTTCTAAGGGGGGGGGGGATTGAGGCTTAATGGCGCGTGGCGGGTTTCTAAGGTAAGTGGGTATATTAATAGTGGGAAATTCGAAAAAAAGCTGCTCTTATTTTTGTGTGCTAGACTGCTTGGGTATGGGTCTTAAAATCGCCGGAAACATCAAACTCTAAAGACGTATAGATATTTGTTCAGCTTGCAGTGCTTTCCCTCATTATCGAGACTACAGTTACAGTTTGTGCAAACTGCTTCTGAAGAGCTTTATAACAGCTTTTATGTAGTTAAAATCCAATCTGTTAAGCCTATTAAACACAGTTAAAGTAAAATTCACTACGTTGGTATTTGTGCATCCACTTACATCGTATCGTGACAACTTCCTTTAAGTTAAAAATAACACCATAACCTTGCGGACTCAATCTGTTGCGCCAAATAAAATATTCCAATTAAAAAAAAAAAAGGCAAGTTTGTCTTTTTAAACCAGTTGGAGTTTTACATTTACTCGAACGCGTAGATATTTAAAGGAAAGGGAGACGCTTGTTAATTTTTGAAAGTTTTCAAATACCAGGAATAGACATATGTGTAGCAGGGGCTTCAGCTAGTTTAATATAAATAGAGCTTTCCTAAACTCATCTAACATCTAACAGCCAATTACATCAAAACCGACCGCTTCCACCCAAAGTGACGTCATGCATAAAGTTTTGGAACAGAACTGGTTGATTCGTTGATGAGCAAAATGGCGGTAAGTGCTATGAAGGAAGCGACCAAAAGGCACACTGAGACATGAAGGCAATGTATACAGAAAAAAATCAAAGTTTTTTTTCCCTCTAAAAATCTAATTGCAACTTGTAAAGTACCTGCTTACAGTAAGGTCAATAAGTAAAGAAAAAGCAATACAACTTAAGCTATATTTTTGAAACCATTTTCGGGGCGCTAACCTATTAACACGCTTTTGTATTTTTTACTCATTATCTGAATCAGCGGCCTACAATGTGACTGTCATCTAAGTCTCTGTTTGTACGGCTGATCACGATCAAGGTTCCCTCATGTGTTTTAAGGCTTGGCAATAGAAATTCCAACGCATCATCCATTTAGCCTCTGATTCTGCCACGAGTAGCTCTGCGCGATACGCTGATTTTAAAATTAAAACATTGCATTGACACTAAATTATTAACAGTTTAACAACAACGGCTTCATGCAGCGTACCTCTTTGCCCACTCAACGTCAAACCAAAGATTTCCTACCTTTAATTTCAACCAAAAGAATCACAGCACGTGCCTATAGTACTGTATATAATTGTGCTACGTCATTTATTACTCACATTAAAAATGTATTAAACGATCCTTTGACGTGGCAATAAATCGCCCGAAGACTTCAAGTATAGTCACCGTTACCGTAAAATAATGTTCGTTTAGTGCTGCAACACCGGAAAATCAAATAATGAGAAGATTACCACGTTATTGTGCGTCCCTGTAACACTAATGCATGCTATGATAAGGCGTAATTCGTTGTTCGTGCATTGAGCCCCCTCGCACCCTTTGAAATGCCCTGCGTCTTGAGGCTTGGGGGAATGCCAGTTGCCCCTTGGCTTGTCCCAGGTGGCAGTTTCATTTTTTCTCTGGCGTCCCTCCCGAAGGGTTCCACCCTACCAGCAAGGTACTTACAGGAGTTCCGGCAGCTGAGTTCTCAGTACGCCGGTTATCTGCGCCTGTTTACTGATGGGTCGAAGTCCGACGTTGGCGTGGCGTGTGCTTGTGTGTGTAAGGGTGTAACGGTTGCCCATCGCCTTCCATCAGGCTATTCTGTGTTCTCTGCAGAGCTTTTGGCTCTTGGTTTGGCCGTGGAATGGATCCTTGACCTTCAGGGCACGCATTTCATTGTCTTTAGTGATTCCATGAGTGCCCTGGAGTCCTTGGCGAATTACAATCCTCGGAACCCCTTGACACAACGTGTCCAAGCTTTGCTTTCTCGCTTGCCTGGCCAGCGGAAAACCGTGCTTTTCTGCTGGATCCCGGGCCATGTTGGGATAGCAGGGAATGAACAAGCTGATTCTGCTGCGAAAGGGGCCCTTTCTGGTCCGCTCGGTAGGGATCTCAGCCTTGTTCCCTCAGATGCCTTTCCAACTCTGCGTCTGAGGTTACACGCTTTTTGGCAAACCTTGTGGGACAGACAGGACGGTAATAAGTTACGGGCCATTAAAGGCAATGTCGAGGAGTGGCACTCGGCGTGTCGCCGCAGTCGCCGTGAGGAGGTTGTGTTGGCCCGTTTGCGAATTGGTCACACCCGACTTACTCACTGTTTCCTTTTGCGGGGGGTTGACCCTCCTGAATGTTCTTGGTGTCGACGGCCACTTACGGTCCGGCACCTACTTGTTGATTGTCGCCATCTTGATGGTGTTCGTCTTCGGTTCCATCTTCCGCATGACATTGCGCGTCAGTTGGGCGATAAGTCTGTCCTCCTGTCCGGTGTTTTTCGATTTTTGCAGGAGGTACAGATGTATGACAAGATTTAGATTAGGGGTTTGAATAACATCTCTGTAATGTGTGGTGCAGTGGCAACCCGGACCACTGCACTGTGACTGAGGTTGGCGCTAATGACCAAGCTGTCGACGCGCCATTAAGCCTCATTCCCCCCCCCCCTCGCACCAGTTTTTGATTGTGTTGGACGACGCGGCACGCATGCTACCTGAAACCGAGCTTTAAGCCTTTTTTCATATTAGGAGGCTGTGTCACAACCCACTGTAAACGGTATTGGTGGGCCTTGGAATCGCTTTCTTTATGACAGAACCGTATTAAGCCCATAGAGGCTTGGTGTTTAAAATGTATTGTGGTTTCCGCGCCGCCCCCCCCCCCTCTCCAGAACCGCGTCAATTGGGCGTCAATTAGGCGATAAGTCCGTCCTCCTGTCCGGTTTTTTTCAATTTTTGCAGGAGGTACAGATGTATGACACGATTTAGATTAGGGGTTTGAATAATGTCTCTGTAATGTGGGGTGCAGTGGCAACCCGGACCACTGCACTGTGACTGAGGTTGGCGCTAATGACCAAGCTGTCGATGCGCCATTAAGCCTCATCCCCCCCCCTCCAGAACCGCGAAAAGTAGAAAAATAATAGTTTTTTTTTACTAGAAATGGAAAGTGTTTTAGTAATTGGAATTTTTTTATACAACTTTTCAGTAAAAGTAAAAAGAAATTATTTAAAATAGTACCTTATAGTGGATAGTAGATAGGTATAGAAGATATATTTATACCAACTTTTACGCATTTCCGTGCAAGAGTAAACGTACGGCGCCACACGTAAGTTTAAAAACTGTTCCCTTACTTGATGTGGTTGTTCTTGTTCTTGTGTGACACGGTTTCCGAAAAAAATACTGCACCTACCTAAAATTTGTCTCGAAATTGGCAGATAGAAATGGTGTATTTATTAGTAGATGCAGGCTTTCAGAGCCGAGTTGAATTGTTTCAAAGTCGACAGCAACAATTGACTGCATGCATAAAGCTTTGTAGTGCGACGCCACAACTGTAAAAAAGATACACGGATTACAAACAAAATCGTCAAGCGTGCCGTAAAAAAGGGGGGTTATATGATTGAATTTTCACTTGTTAAAATGAACATGGATAATTGCAATAATCAAATGTACACTTGAGAAAATTCCATCTGTTTAGGTGCTGTTGTGCTTTACCAATCGTATATTTAAAACGTAAAGCAGTACTGCACCTAAACAGATTTTATTTTTTTCAATTGTACGTTAAAAATCATCATTTTTTATCCGTGTTCATTTTAACAAGTGAAAGTTTAATCATATATAACTCAATCACATATAACCCCTTTTTTACGGCACACTTGACGTTTTTGTTTGTAATCCGTGTTATATTTTTTTCCGTAACCGTGAGGCACCCTTGAGGCCCTTTCCAGCCTGTGGCCTGGTGCTTCAGGACCCTAACCACCCCCCTTAAAGGCCATTTGTCACCACATTAGTATTGCAGCATCTAGGCCTACCGAGTTATCTCTCGCAGGAAGGAAACAAATGCACAAAGCTAAACTTTTAAACACCACAAACAAGCCATATGACTCCTTAATTATTGAGTAAAATTTTGGTACGCCCTCGTGGGCCTGGAAACAAGTTATAACGATTAACGATATTAGTGTCACTAGATGATGCCAGGGGAATATCTATATACACAAAACAATACGAGACGCCAACGATTGTTAACAGATTTTTTTCGTGGAAGTCTCGAAGTTATCAGACAACGTGTAGCAACAATGGATTGGGGCAACTGTCAAGAATGAAGCACGTGCAGTGAACGGATGGAAAGGCTGTTGGAGTTGATCTATGGATTTTTAAGATGCTATACCATACAATACCCTTTTAGCAGTTAAATTTAATTACATTACGAAAACACACAACAAAATTTAAATGCTGAATAGTAAATTGCTTAAAGAAAATATATTGACAAAAGAAAAGGACGCTGATCGAAAAACCGTGGCAGTGTTTACGTTAAGCCATTAGCCGGCCGGCTCTCTCCCTATGTAGTAAAACACGAGCAGTTTTGGGTACGAGTTAGCTCCTTGCGTGATATGCCTAACTTAAGTGCAAACTGAACTATATGGTTGGTTTACTACGTTAACAAATACTGGTATGGTGTTTGCTGCAGGTGTGGCAAAGCACGAGCAACTTTGAGTACGAGTTAGTGATTGCGTAGGCCTGAATTACATGAAAACTGTTCCGTATTCACTTGAGGACGTAAGAAAAACAAAACTCTTAAAATATAATAGTACTAATAAAAATCACAAGTGATGTGTCCTTGAACGAAGCGAGAAGAGGGCAACGGAGCGAACGTCCGAAGCTGCCGTAGAAGGCTGTTGGAGCGAGCAAGCGAGCACGGAGGCCGCCTACCCTTACCGTACTTATTATGTAGATTATTTTCTGCATCATTAAAAACGTATGATGTGCCTGCGTATGAGTGTGCTTGTACCTCTACTCCTCTTGAACCAACGCATCTACAAAGATGTGAGTAGCACCAAATGGAAGATTATTAAATTGCGCTTCGGTTAGGCCTACGTTCATTGCTGTAATTTTACGTTGTCACCTCAACTACGCAAAAAAAAACCTGCAAAAATAACCTCAAAGTTTTTCTTTATCCACATGATGATTGTTCATGACATCATAGTTTGTTCATGCAAACCTCCTCGAGCGAAGCGAGACGACACCAACGGACCTAGCGAGTTGAGCAACGTGGCTAGTTCAATTTAAAACCTTTGAATTACGTTTAGGTGTTTAAAGCATGCATTCCTCTATAGTTTATTCCCGAAACCATTAATTTTTTTAATGAAATACAGTAGTTAAATCACGTTTTTCAGTGAAGCGGTTTTGCCTTTCCACTGACGGTTGTTTAAGTTAGTGTTTTAGTTAGTGTAAGTAATAAAACGTTTTTTTTACAGTTCCTGTAAAATTTGCTAAATGCTACTTACGTGGTTTTGCAGTTTAAGCGACGAAATGTATTATAATTATGTAAGCAGGTCAGTTGCGAGATTCGATCGTGCATTTCTTTCAGTTTGCAGTCCATGGCTGTGCCTTGGTCGTCACTTTCGTGTTTCCAGGGAAACCTTTCAAAGCTTCCATTCCATTTGAGTATCTTTCGCTCATACCTAACTCTATACTGCGGAATGGTAGTCAAGAGGTTAGCAGACTCGTAAAAAAAAAACCGATTATGTTCATATAAGTTGTCTGACCGTCACACGCATTAAGCAACAAAGCCTATTAATTTTTCGTACGCTTTTTGACGGGCTGTGAACCATGTACCCGCAGTATTGATTCTCATAATTGCACGCAGAGATTGGGAGCGTGAGAAAGTTCCTGTCCGTGTCTCCTGTTAAGGTATCTCATTATTCGATCATGCAATTTAGCTTGACGCTATTAACTCTTCAGAGGCCTTGCCCGAATAATGAATTAATTATTCGCTACAGGGTGTACAGTGTCGATTTTCAGTTGGTGTCCCACACACCACCAACTGCAGTGACGGACAATGGTTTCTAAGGTTTAGTCGTAAACCGTTATTCTTGATCGGGATGTAAGGTAAGCAACGGGAACGAGTTTGCACAAAATCATGGCTTGTTTGAACAGATTTCGCACGAAGACCGTAAATAAGGTAATTACAAACTCACTAAAAATTGGAGAAACCATCAAGATGTATTTATGACCATTTACCACCATTAGATAAAGTTTTGAATCTTTTTTTAAATTCTTATATGTATGCGTTAGGTAGCTGTGGAATTGTTTTCGGTTTTCACTTGGTTGTTCGCCTACTACTGTGAGTACTACACCGTGCTTGCTCCCGTAATTTGGGGACCCCATTCACAACTTCCGCAGTGCACATTGCGTCACAGTTATTTAATAATAAAATTCAATTTGCAGACCTGAAGGGTCAGCGTCACGACAAGGTAGAGAGACCCATCGCTTACAGCCAGCTTTCCTGTAAATTAAATTGTAAAAAAAACACAATGAAAGCTGTCAATCGAATAAATATAACGTCTAACACCAAAATGGTTATAGAACACAAGCCAAAACAAATGTTGGCGAATATTGGCCTTATTCAACCTATGTTAAACCCCTCCATCAACGTGGCAACGATGTGGCAGTTTGATTTTTTTTCTGCTTGATGGAATACCCTAAAAGTTCTCTGAGCCCCCAGAATTGCCCAAAAACCGTTATTCGTGATCGGGATGTAAGGTAAGCGAACACCGTGTAAAAACACCGTGATCATGGTCTTCACCCTAATCTATTCACAGCAGTAGCCTATTCTAATCCCGATTTTAAATAAATAGTGTGTGCTTTTCCGTGCCGAATCGTGCAGTTTGATTTAAAAGGTAATAAACGAAGAGTGGAGTGCCGTACCGAACAGTGAAATTTGATTTCACACGTCATAAATAAAGGATTCCATGCCATACGAAATCGTCCAGTTTGATGTCACACGTAATAAATAATGTGTGCCATGCCATACAAAATCGTCCAGTTAGAGTTCACGTGTAATAAATAAAAGGTGCCTTGCTCTACCGAATCATGCAATCCGATGTAATAAATAATGCATGACATGCCATACGGTATCGCATGGCACTGCACTGCACTGCACTGCACTGCACTGTGACTGAGGTTGGCGCTAATGACCAAGTTGTCGACGCGCCATTAAGCCTCAATCCCCCCCCATACGGTATCGTGCAGTTTGATTTCACACGCAATAAATAAGGCTTGTCATGCCATACCAAATCATGCAGTCCGAGTTCACGTGTAAAGCATGCCATGCCGTACAGTATCGTGCAGTTTGATTTCACATTTAATAAGTAAGTCTTGCTACGCCGTACCAAATCACGCTGTCAGTTTAAAACATGTAATAAATAAAGGGTGCCATGCCGTACCAAATCGAACAATTTGACTTCACGTTTAATAAATAAAGGGTACCACCACGTTTTACCAATTCGTTTAGTTTGATATCATACATAATAAATAATACGCTCAATGCCATATCAAATCGTTCAGTTTGATTTCACAGGTAGTAAGTAAAGCGTGCCGTACAGATTCATGCATTTGATTTTACACGTAATAAAATAAGCATTTTGTATGAAACTGGGCTACGATTTATCCTTTGGTTCGTTGCTGTATTTTTTATGTGTAAAATCCAGATAATGCCGTACAGTCACACTCCCAGAATGTAAACAACCTTAGTGAATGGTTGGTAAGAGCGGGAAGAAGAAGAATGAAAGAGGGAAATTACCCCGAGTTGTTCATTTTGCTTTGGAGGAAGATATCCAATAAACGTGCAAGGTAACGTACTGACATTATTATTATGAAATCAAACGTGCAGGCGACGTGGCTATGATGGTCGATGTCATGGCGCAGTACGGCCCCAGCACCCTTTGAAATATAAGGTGTGAACCCAGCAAAACACCACACAAGAGACTAATGGTTAGCAACAAAGGCGCCCTTTGTAAGGGCTCAATGAGAATCCGAACACGTAAAACAAAGCACAGCTGAGCGGAGAGCATCCTGGCTTCCAAACCAAGATGACAGGGATTAGCGTGACGTTTTTGACATACATACATGATCTTTTCGTAGTGGTATATTCGTACCAGGAGGACATGGGCTCTAATGGCATTTCCGAACAAAATGCGACTTTAAATACCGACCACTGGTATAAAGGATATTAAAATGTGGTTTCTAAATCTGTGTCATGCATTATTGCAGGATAATTGTTACGGGTGGTAATCTTCGTTTCTGTCATTAATGTGAATCAGTGTTAGAGCGTTCGGTGATATTGAGTCACTGTAAATCAACATGAGTAAATTTGAATAATTAAACAGGATGGAAAGCCAAATGGGCTTGAAAAGGGCTAAATAAATACGGATTCAAACATATTGGTATTGCCTTTTGGCTTTAAATGAACGGGAAATTGAACCCACGAGCTTTGAAACCAAAGGGGTAAGTATTACTGCTGATCCATACGGACACGGGCTGAAGGAAACGTCCATAGGTAGCCTTAAGCAGGCACTCATATACATATAGATATACAATTTCTAATAGTGACAGCATGGATGTCACTACATGTTTTTGATTTGAAGGTGGACGACCAGGTCGGCAACAGTGACCACTGCGCGTTTTATTCTCTATAAACCTTCCTTCATCGGCCCCAGCTCTTCCAACCGATAATGGTGTTCGATCTAAGACATATGGTAGGCTAGATTATGATACGCTGCTTGATTCGCTTTCGTGTGTGGATTAGGATGTCCTTATATTTTGGGTACAGCCAACTGTCGAACAGGCATGGAATTGTTTCCAACAAATTCTTATGGACCGTGTGAAACATTGTTGCGTGACGTATGACGCCAACAGAACTGGCCCTGTTTGCCCTGTTTTTTACCTACATAACTAACTTGGAATAAAACCGAAAATACAAAATAATGTATTGAGTAAATGACATTGAGTTATATTCGCAAAAAAATTCGGAAAAAAAAGCGGCAGTGGGAGTATTAAGCACTCTGCAACAAAAATACCTTTGTTAAAAACTCAACTATAACCAAAGATAAAAGGAAAAAAATTAGGGTAAAATCACGGAAATAATAATAAATATAGATGCCAGTTCCTACTAAAATTTGTTTTAGTTCTAGTTAATAAATTTAAGAAAAGATCTCGGTAAGATATTGAAATTCAAAAAGTATAGTGTGTAAAGCAATATGCTACAGTATAAAAGCACACAAAATATATAGATTTCGCCTTCCTCCACTCCCCTACCATCTTGCCATAAAGTACTTAGGATAAACAAACTATTTGTAAGTGGCCTAAATACAACACCAAATAAGTTTGGTAGGAAAGTGGCGTCCATATTGTGGTATGAATTTTCCCTTTTTCCTAATCTGTGGATTTCAGATTTGCGAATAACGACGAATGTATAAAGGAAACTTCGTATTGTAGACTCGTTTATTTACAACGAAAACAACGTAACAATTCTTGTTGAAGATATGTTGGGAAAAATAGGGTTCAAATTTTCACTCAATTGACCGATCTTGTCAAATAATAAACCACAACCAACAAATAAATCAAACACACAGGTCTATAACAAATAAATGCCAAACTGCGGACTTTTGACTGCTCAGCTGCCATTTAGTGGCACTCTACACTCTACACCACACACTCTACGCAAGTTGTGCCTGTATATGGCTGCTAAGTAGTAAAGAGCCAGCAGTTTGTAATTTATTTGTTACAGAGCCATAGAATACTGGAATTAATTATTTAACGCCGTTTAAAAGGTTATCTTGCTAACTGATACGAAACATTGAAACATTGAAAATATAATGAAATAAACTGAAGTAAAAACTAAATGATGCTGAACTTGCAGTTCACTTGGTCATCACCACCATTTTTGAACTTCTGTATCAGTACTGTTGCATTATCAAGTATTTCTGCATGTATAACCATATCACAAAATGGTACATATTGTTATTGTGAATGAATTTCCGATACATTTGCGCTAAGGTCTTTGTCACAGAGAATTTCCGATAAACGTGCATTTGCTTTGATTTTCAAAGCAGGGAACAAAAGCAATGTTCTCTTTCTTTGGAGGCCACGAAAGCTACTAAAGGGTGTGCATGTTCACTCAGGGTGCAGTCAAGGCGGGACATTTTACTGTCAAGGCCAGTTAGGAAAAAAGCTCTGGTCATCACTGGAACCACAAATATTTTATCTAGATCGGCTTTGCTCCCAGTGAACATTTGTATTAATGAACACCGAGGGTCGGGTGAACATAGTTCCAATGTCTAAGTGCGAGAATCGGAATTTGGAATGGGATGCAAGTAATGCAATCTCAAGAGTACAGCTGATTATTTATATCTGCCACATTTAATAATGGATTAATCGTACAGGATGGAGAAACGGTAGGTGAATGTACATCACTGACTAATTCACGTCGAATATCACGAACCAATTTATGCCTATCTCGTTTGGATGATATGTGCCTTTAATAAGGTTTAATAAACATACTTGTTCAACTGAATAGGTTTAAGAAAGCTTTGGTGTGAATTAAATAAACTGTGTTTGCGATAAGCTGTCATTGCAATTCTTGTTGAAGCAAATTTCTAGACATCTGGCGACAATACTTGCAAGTTTGAACATACAAATTACTTCATAAACATGAAAAATGAGAAAAGGTCAGGGTGTCCAAAAAATACACTGTTGCTGTAAATAAAAGTACAGTAATAATTGCTTCGAAAAACACGGAAGTGTAGGTGTCAGCAGAATTTTTCAATATGTTCCATGTTGTGTGCCCTACATACTGCTGAGCTAATGAAGTAGCCATTGTGTGATGACCTACTAGGTTGTATGACGTATGCATGTACATAAAAGCTTAACTGATCGAGTTTCTTGATGTACTTGAATCGATCATGCACTATATAGGTTCAGAGGCTACGGCTCTGACCTCTCAGATGTGCTTGCTGGCTTAACTTGCGTTCATCCTCATGATTTTCGTATGAAACTCTATTTTCGTTCTTGCGCTGAGGACTGCCTCCCAGCCACTGTAGTATGTTTTAGTTTGTGAATGGTAGCACGCACATACGTATAACGTTTATTTTTCTGTGTTTGTCTTTTGATATCAGCCTGAATAGCTATTTTTCTTACAATTTTTAAATTTGCCATTTCGTACAAACGAAATAAGCTATCACGAAAATCATACACTAGTAATAACGCAGGTTACGAGACATGGTCACTGCCAGTCTTTACTGATATGCCACTTGTCCACTGGCCACTTGTCCAACTTACAGCGATTATTTTATGCCACTTTATTTAGACTATGTTTGTTAGAGTTATGGGTATGTTGCCACCAATAAGGAACTAAGTAAAATTACTTCATTTCTTCTAAAAATTCTTTGAAAATCGAGTCCGTTGCACAGCGTAAATGGAAAAAAAATATCATTACAGTATTTGGAGGACTTGTTAATATAGAAACACATATGTTCGTGCAGACAAACACTCTGATCCCAATTGTTTAAAGTTACTTCAGGTCTTTAAAATCATTGCTTGGTATACGTTGACTCTGGTTCATCACTATTTTTTTCCAATTTTTACTTCAACATAGCTGCAACTCTCAGATTGCGGTTGTAAATACATTTCCCAAGTTCCAAGTGGCATCTTTCACATACTGTCTGGCATCCCTAACAAAAAGGTTCACTCCACCAGTAAATTTGAAAAAGTTCCGATGGTTGTGTTACAAGTGTTCCGGATATCAGCAGCTGTTCACTGATGGGTCGAAGTTGGAAGTAGGCGTGGCATGTGCTTGTGTGCGTGAGGGGGTGACTGTTTCCCATCACCTTCCATCAGGCTATTTTGTGTTTTTAGCAGTGTTGGCAATCGGTGTAGCTGTTGAATGGATCATTAGCCTTCAGGGCATGTATTTATCGTCTGTATCTGTGATTGTATGAGTTCTCTAGAGTACTTGACATCATAGAACGCTCGGAACCCCATGATACAGCGAATCAAAACTCTATTTTCTCGCTTGCCTGGCCAGACTGTGATTTTTGCTGGATCATGGGTCTTCTTGGGATAGCTGGAAAACAGCATGCTGATGCAGCTGTGAAAGGGTCCCTTTCTGGTCATTCAAAAGGGATTCAACCTTGTTCGCGCGGATGCCTTTCCAATTTTTCTTCTGAGGTTGCATGCTGCTTGGCAAGCCTTGTAGGACAACTTTAAAACTTTCTCACACGTCGCAACGAAATCTCCGTCGAGTCTGATACTTTGTTTTGGGGGTATAGAGTCGTCGTGCCTTCTGCCTTGCGTAAACAAATATTAAACGATCTACACAGCTCACACCTTGGCATTGTGAAACTTAAAGGCTTGGCTAGATCTAAGGTGTGGCGGCCGTCTATTGACACGGATATCGAAAAGAAAGTTAAATCATGCAATAATTGTCAAGAATTTAAGGACACTCAACCTGCAGGTCCCAAGCACACCTGGGAGTATCCTATTAAGCCTAATGCTCGTTTTCACGCTGATTTCCTTGGACCGTTAGATAACTACATGTTTTTGATAATGGTGGACGCTCATAGCAAAATACCGTTTATACATAAAATGAAAAGTACGACATCCACTAAGGTTATTGATATTTTCAATAACCACATTGACGAATACGTTTGTTTGATTAACTCGTTACGGATAACAGGTGTCAGTGATGTCTGATGGGTTCAAATCATGGTTAAAATTGAACGGAATTCGACACCTGACGGGGCCTAGTTTTTCCCCTTGGGTGAACGGTTTGGCTGAGATCCGAAATGTCCGAAATGTCCGAAATTTTAAACGCATTTACAAGGCAGCAAGGTGGGACGGGTCTACTATCCAAGATAGTATAAATGCTTACTTAATTTCATCTAGAATTACACTAAGTTCTACCACCCAAGCCACAGCTGGTAAGCTTTACTTTAATCGATAATTAAAATCTCGTCTCGATTTTCTCTATCCTGATCCAGTAGGCATTGCAAAACGCAACCAACAGAAACAAATTAAAAGCACGCAGCACCGTAAACTGCTGAAATACAAGGTTGGCGAAGAAGTTCGGTTTCGTGATTTTAGCGTCACTAATAACAAGCTATAGGCTAGTGGAATAATTAATGAGCTGCTTCCGCATCAATTATACATGGTACTTACAACTGAACAACAGCTCATGCGAAAGCACCGTGACCATCTCCATCCTAAAATTGCAGAAGACATCGTTGACAATTCGATCAATGCGAATAATCCGTTGTCGGAATCTGCCAAGGCGATCGTGAATAAATTTGTCGATAATTGTGAAGAACGCGCTAAATCGAAAAAACGGCAATCTTTAGGCAGAAATAGTAACCAAACGGGAAGTCAGCTGACTCCTGCACGTGTCGATTCTAAGCGCCGTTCGTTAGG
>JAHWFP010005365.1:54705-69057 GCA_023313725.1 Lithobius niger | reverse complement strand
TGAAATTGATGGCTGCCATTGTGGAGCACACAAGTGACGACTCCACAATGCAGCGAGCGAAAAAAAAAAAACAGAAAAAAAAAATAATCTAAGCCTAGCTGGAAATAAAATTATGATTACGAAGGCAAGATGTATTTTTTAGTGCACTACCTATTTTTAAAGAAAGATACATAATTTTTCGCTTTCGAGGAAAAACTAAACACTATTTTTGAAAGCTGTTTTACAAAAATAAAGAACTGAAGATGTACATGATTAAGCAAAAAATTAAACATTAATAAACTGGCTGAAAACTTGCCAGTTTTAAATTTCTGTTTTGGTTTCTGGAGCAATTTTACAATAACTTTTAATGTTGTTTTAATTTTCATAGCCTTTTTTGGTTAATTTTCTTTTTGCAGCAACCATTTCTGCAGCTGAAACGCTACAGCGTTGCTGTGGACAACCATCTGGATTAGGCTTCACCGGAGTGTGAATTGCGGCTCCAAGCAATTTTTTGTTCCGATGTCGGAAGTGTTTAGGTACATGAAAAGACAAAAAGATACAAAAAAGATAAAATCGTGAAATCAATTTTTCACACGAACAACAAAATACACTTACATTTTTACCTAATTTTAAAGGTGGACATTTTTAAAATTAACAGAGCCAATTCTCTGCACGAACAACTAGGGGACAAAACGTTTTAGCGTTACTCGCTACAGTTTAAAAAGAACTATCATTTAATTCACATATAACGGATTACAACAAAAAAAAAACGAAGTTGTAGCCAAATGGTAATTTTACAAAAAAACTACAAATTGAGCTTGTCTGGAGCTCTACGCAGTCTCTTTGAACGTTGAGCATTTTGAAGCTGCGCTGCAATGTCAACCTGTGTTGGTGAAAGCACAACTTTGCGTTTATTGGGATTCGGTTTCGCTTTTTTGTTAGCATGACCTGGCTTCGGTGGTGATTGCTTAGTGGACGGTGACGTAATAATCGATGGAGATTGTGACCTTTCTGGCTTAGAATTTCCTTCAAGAGGGGCGCTGGTAGTAGCCAAAGGTGATTGGTTATTTACGTTAGCAGACTCATCCACTTCGTGTGTGTGGGGTAATTTCGCTGGAGATTTCCTGCCACCTGGTGACTTGCGATGTAAATTCTCAGGTGATTTTGCAAGCTGTTGGATTGGTGGAATTTTTCCCTCAGTAACGGAAATTGACTTTCTGGATTGGCCGAGAGATCGACGCTCAGGAACTACGTCAGCGAAACTTGGCTTTTCACGTTGTTTGCTGCCAAAAGACATGCGTTTGAAATTTGAGTGATGTTGCTCATTATTATTCACGAAAGAATTACTGCTTTTCGCCGTCGAAACAAGTGCGTTTGGAGGCTGTTCTGGATAATCATTTTCCGCGGTATGTAACCTTAGCTGTTCGCAATGTTTGCGAATCGTATTACCGTTAGTATCAACGATAGTATAGGACTGATTTTCACTTTTTTGGTTAACCATACCGACTGACCATAGCCTGTCATTTGTTGTTGAAAAGTCACGATACCAAACCTTTTCACCTATTTGATACGTTTTCAACTCACGATGGTGGGTGCTCTGTACTTGTTTTAATTGTTTACGGCGTACGGCTGCAATAGGGTCAGGGAACAATAAATCCAGCCGAGACTTTAATTCTCGGTTAAAATATAATTTTCCGGGTGTCGCTTGCGTGGTAGCGGAGATAGTGATTCGTGCTGATAACAAGTAAGAATTTATACTCTCTTGAATAGTAGACCCCTGTCGCCGCGCGGCCTTGTAGACTCTCTTGAAATTACGGACGTATACCTCAGCCAAACCGTTGGTCCAAGGCGCAAAACTTGGCCCGGTCATGTGCCTAATTCCGTTGGATTTTAACCAACTTTGGAATTCTGCTGACAAAAATTGGGCAGCATTGTCCGTAACTAAGCTGTCCATTAAACCATATAAAGCTATATGATTGTTTAAAACGTCAATGACACGCGCGGACGTTGTTGACTTCATTTTATGCACAAAAGGAATTTTTGAATGTGCGTCTACAAGAATGAAAAACATGTAATTGTCCATCGGGCCCAAAAAAATCAGCGTGTAAGCGATTGTTGGGTTTTAGTGGATATTCCCACGTATGCTTAGGACCTGACGTTTGAGTATCTTTATACTCTTGACAATTTTGGCATGATTTGACTTTATTTTCAATGTCAGAGTCAATCTTAGGCCACCAGACTTTTTGTCTAGCTAAACTTTTCAATTTAACTATGCCTAAGTGAGCACTGTGTAGATCTTTCAAGATTTGTCTCCGCAAGGCCGTCGGCACCAGGACTCTATACCCCCAAAATAAGGTTTCGTTTTCGACAGAGATTTCAGCACGACGTGTGAAGTACGGTAACAGATCGGGAATTTCGCATTTGTCAGGCCAACCATGGTTCACATAACGATAAACTTTTGAAAGGATTTTATCACGTTTACTTTCAAGAACGAGTGTCTCGTTTAAAACTGGAAGATTAGAAATAGTTTCTAAAGCAAGAATATTGTACTGCTCTTCTGCTTTCTCGAATTCCTCGGTATTTGGGAGGGGAAGGCGCGATAAAGCGTCTGCCGTCAAATTAAGTTTACCGGGAATGTGTTCGAATTCGTAATCGTAAGCATTAAGCATCACTGCCCAACGCTGAACCCTGGCGGCTGCCATCTGCGGTATTCCTTTTTTAGGGCCAAAAATCCAAACTAAAGCCTTCTGATCAGACTGCAGTATGAATCGCTGACCATAAACGTATTCATGAAACCGTTTCACTCCCCAAGCCACGCTGAGCGCTTCCCGGTCAAAATGCGAGTAGCCTCTTTCCGCTTGAGTGAGTTTACGTGAAGCGAAAGCTATCGGCCGTGATTCACCGTTTTTCATGACATGCATCAGGCACGAGCCTATTCCGTAGGGTGAGCCGTCACAAACGAGCTTGAGCTTTAATTTCGGATCGTAATGAACCAGAACTTTTGATTTAAGAAATAATTCTTTTACTTTACTCACGGCTCGGTCGCATTCTGCCCCCCCAAACCCACTTCACACTTGGGCTTAACAAACGTGTTACTGGTGACAGAATATGAGCGAGATTCGGTAGATATTTTGAGTAATGGTTTACAAAACCCAGAAAGCTCTGTAGCTCTTGAATACATGTTGGGTTAGGAGCGTTTGTGACTGCTTCGATAACCTCAGGGAGTGTATGCAAGCCTTCTGCATTTATCATGTGGCCTAAATATTTTAATTCAGGCCGCGACAGTTTGCACTTCTCGATCCTAAGTTTGGCTCCTGCATCTTGTAAAGCATTTAACAGTTTATTTAACGATTCGTCATGCTCACCCCCCTTCCCGCTCACCAGGATGTCATCATAAAACGGGAGACATTTGGGGATTTTACTGGTGACTTGAGTCATTACCCTCTGGAAAATTCCAGGACTGGACGCCAGGCCCAGGGGTACGCGAAGCCATCTAAACAAACCCAGGGGTGTATTTATTGTCAAAGCTTCTTGTGACTCTTTGTCGAGTTCAATTTGCAGAAATGCATCCTTAAGATCGATAAGGGAAAAAGTGTCACTGCCTGCTAATTCACTGAATAATTCTGCGGCCGTGGGAACTGGATAGTGGTCGACTTCGAGTTGAGGGTTCACGGTGGTTTTATAATCACCAATCACTCGGATTTGGCCATCCGCTTTGTGAACTATGACGATCGGCGTAGACCACTGAGAAGTTTCCACAGGCTCTAGAATTCCAAGGCCAACCAATCTACGAATTTCTTGGTTAACCTTTTCTTTGAGTGCTAACGGAACCGGTCTTACACGACTGTACACAGGCTTGGCATCAGGTTTTAAATGAATTTTGGCTTTAAAATTCTTAAACTTACCCATGCCTTCAGAAAATAGCTCCGGGAAACCCTTCACTATTTCAGAAGTGTCAACTGGCGTAATGCTAGTTTTAATTTTCTTAACACTTTTCTTAGGTTTCACTTTCGTTTGTAGGTCGTAAAAAGGATGGAAATTAACTCGAAAAATAGAAAGCCAATCCTTTCCCATTAATGCAGGTTTATATAATTTTGAAACTAAAGCATCCAAATGTTCGATTTGACCTTGAACTTCAACCTTCAGACTTACAGTGTAAATCGTGTTCTCAATTCCGTCAGTGTATGAGTGTATCGAGTACGGACTGAGTTTTAAAGGACAGTCCGCAAAATATTTTTGATGCCACTCAATAGGGATAATGGATGCATCTGCCCCGGAATCAAGTTCCATTTCTAGCTTGACACCATTTAGGCAGACTGGCATTTTCCATTTATGGATTTTCATAGAATTAACTACTACTATTATTTTGTTGGTTTGTAGGGGAATTGAAATCTGGTCCGCAGCCTGACTCAGTCCAAGAGTATTATTTTTCAGTACAAGATAGTCGTTGTCTGAATCGTTATCAGACCCGGAACCAGACTCTGAATTTTCGGCTTCAACATCCTGGCCTTCTTCACTATCACTTTCGCTATCGCGTTCGAGTTTGTTGACGCGTTTTTTGTAGCTATACTTTTGTTTTGTGTTCGGCCTAGCCTTAAAATTTGTGCTAGAACTTGCTTTAGGGTGGTCGAGTGATTTTAAAGTTCTATTCGAATGACTAGCTTTTCGGCACACGGCTTTTAAATGGCCGACAGTGTGGCAACGGCCACAAGTATAGTCTCGATATTTACAACGTGTTTTCACGTGGCCATTTTTGCCGCAACAATAGCAAATGAAATCCTTAGTGGATTTAGGCCTACTTGATGTTTTGCCCGATTTTTTAGCTACGTAGTTGACAGCTCTAGAATGGCTTCTCAAAACGCTTTGGTCTGTTTCAGCAGATTCTAAGGATAAAGCTAAGGATGTTGTAGCCTTTAAATCCAGAGTCTGCTTCAACAACTCGCGTTGAATGACTTCAGATTGGATCCCCCCAATTAGGCGATCCCTAATCATTTCGCTGTTAATGTCTTTAATTTTTGCGAAGTCACAATACTTCGTCATTAGCTTTAAGGCAGCTAAATATTCCCCGATACTCTCATCTGATTTTTGCGATCTTCTAAAGAATTTAACACGCTCAGATACCACTGAGGGCACTGGCTCAATGTCGTCTAAAACTTTTTTAACGAGCTCATCAAATGTTAATGAGTCGGGCAAATCAGGTGAGAGGATATTAAGAATTCTATCAAACATTTTCTGGCCCACAGATGCCATTAGAAAATTAACTTGCTTGGTTGCTGGTATTTCTTTAGCTAAAAAAAAGTAACGAATTCGGCTGGAGTATTTCTCCCATGTGTCAGACTCGCAATCGAATTCCGAAAATAAACCAGCGGTTTTAGACGAACCCATGTTGACGTCGTCTTCACTATCACTAGATTCAAAATTTAGATTTAAATTAGAACTAGCTTCATTAACGCTTGCGTTCACTACTGAATTATTTTCAGTTTCACTTTCACTGCTAACTTTAGCAGTTACAGGTGGTTTGCTACCGACACCTGTCTTTGGCATTAGCCTACAAAATTAAATTTAATTAAATTTAATTACAATCCTGTTTAACATGCAAGGATTAAACTGGAGCACTCAAGACTACCGGTCACTTATTTAAACACAGAAATAAATCAAGCTTGACTGTAGCCTACCTAGTTGTATAAATTAACTGCCTACAAGTTAAATTTAAAGGGACTAGGCTTTGAAAAAATGTTTTACGTTCACCATTTGCAACGTTTTACAAAACAACACTTCTGGCCTAAGCCTCAGCACAGACCAGATTTCACTAAGTTTGAGCATAAACCTACGGTGTTAAATTTTACACCGGCACACACTAGCCCGAATATGGGCAATGGCACAATCGAATTTACAAGGGTTAATTTAGCAGCGCATTTTTCGAACCTTCAGGTTTATAGTACTGCCTGTGCGGACACGCCAGTGCGTCGCTCTAGAACACTGCCAAGGTAAAATTAACCATAATAAATCCAATTGCCCACTTCGGTTCTAGTTGTTAAGGTACTAAATTTAACTATTATCATTTCGTACCACACAGCACTACCACGTCAAAATAACACTGTTTGAAAAAGTTTAAACTCTGATAGGAATTCAGAGCACTAATTTTCATTGCCAAAATGAAAAAAATTTGCAACTTACCACAAATATGGAGCAAAGATGTGGTTGAAGACCTATCAGTTAAGCTTAAGTTTTTAAAGATTACCAAAGGTACCGGACTCGTCGCCAACTGTGATGTCCTAGGCGGGGACACACCTTAGCCCAGCGTGGGCACCAATGGTAATAAACACACGGACTACCAGAGTGTAGGCTACAGCTGATAAGACAGCGAACTTCCTGTTTACTTCTCTTTAAATACAATTATAACAGGAAGTCATGTGATGCAACTTAATACAATGTATAATTATAGAAGAGCCTATTAGTAGTTAAAGGGGTATCTTGGTAGGGTTAACATATTGACATGAAATTGATGGCTGCCATTGTGGAGCACACAAGTGACGACTCCACACATGACAAGGTAAAACAGAAGCAAGCACAAGAAAGGAAGCCTGAAGAAGATAGGAGAGACCGAAATTAACACCACTCGGACTATTAGGCCTATCGAAAATTCGCAAAATACCGTACTGAGAGTATTTTTGTTTTTGAATTTGAGCGTTACAATTGTGATCGATTGATTTCGAACATTCAAAGTAGAAGATGGTTCATTTTTTTCGCGTATTATAGAATGTTCTGGTGAAAAACTTGATACGCAAGAAATTATTTCTGCTATTTTAGAAACGTTGAATATTACTTATCAGTCACAAATGGTACCGACTAGATATGCAACTTTGTCTGAATTTAGGATGCAAGGTGTTTTTGTTGAAAATCTTAATGCAAAGATCGTTAGTCAATCTAAACCTGTTAACGGTAATGGTAGCGGTAACGCTAAGGGTAAAAGTGTTCAAATAATGAAAATAACAGTGTTTCTATGCCTAAATTTAACGCAAAATATTCATGTGTTGTGTGCGGTAATTTGGGTTGGTCGAAACGATTTTGTCCTAAGAGAGCCGAGCATGAAAAACAAGCAAACGCATCTGTCAGTCAAGCTCAAGGGCGCAGCGCAAAGCGTAATGCATGGCGTGGTCGTAGTAAAGGTAGAAACAGTGATCAAACTCATGATAGGGATAACTCAAATAAGTCGAATAAAACTACTGTAAGTCAGGTCAAGCAGCGCAGGTTAACATTAGTGAATTTAATCCTTGTGCCGCGGAATTTAATCAAAAAAACGAGTAGGCCAGCCAGACGAAATTTGGACGCCTGGAGTAGGCTTGCCTCTGCGTAATCGTCCATTCACTAATGGCGCTAAACATAGATCTAGAAGCCCAGAATCAGCACCATGTGCATATTTTACTTTGAACTTTAGAAAAGAAAGTGCAGAAGCTATTTTGGATAGTGGAAGTAAACTTAGTTATATAGATTTGTCATTAAAAGAGGATTTAGTGAACATGGGTTTTGAATTTGTTCCGAAAATCTATAGAATTCGTGTAGCTGATCGGCGCTATGTAGAGTGCCCAGGTTACATTGACGCTACCTTCCAAATTCAAGGCAGAACCCACTCGTTTCAACCAGTTATTTTGGGTGTTAATTTTCAGGCAAGAACTGGTTTGCAACCAAATTTTACTAGAACATATGGTATTGGTTAGATAAACCTAACGAAGTTTTTAAACTTAAACGTAGGGCCAGTCTAGATAACATGAATATGACAGTCGATGGTGACAAATTTGTGATAGACGAATTTTGCGCTACGGTGGATGAAATTCGAGCTAAGGCATACGAAAGCAAAGTTTTAAATGATGAGCAATAAGAAGAACTTTTCCAGCTTTTGCTTAAATATCGTCATGTTTTTAGTTCACGAGTAGGAAAAATTGACTGCTTTTTCGATATTGATACAGGGGACCATCCACTAATAACGCAAAAACCGTTTCCACAATCTCATTTTTAAAGAAATGCAAATGTGAATGCATGTTGAAAATATGTTACGGTCTTGAGTTCTTGAGGCTACAGAAGTAACTTGGAGCTCTAGTGCTTTTATTGTGCCTAGATAGGGAAACCAAACTCGTCTCGTGGTTAATTACGTCCCTATTAATAAAATCACTAAGCCTCAAACCTTTCCAACACCTAACATAGATAAGCTTGTGTCTAGGGGAAAAGATTGCAAATTTTTCTCAGCGGTAGACACGAGGGATGCATATTGGCACATGCAATTAACAGAACGTGCTAGGGAACGTGCTGCATTCGTGACCCCATTTGGTGCTTATAAACCTTTTAGGCTCCAATTTGGTCTTAGAAACGCCCCAGCTGTATTCTGTGGGTTCATGACAAGATTATTTGAGCCTGTACGAGAAAATGGCGTAGAAGTTTTTTTTATGACATTAGTGCAATTAATGTAACATGGGAAGAACACTACGCAGCCTTGGAAGGTTGTCTCAAGGTCATGTCAGAGGGTGGTTTACATATTAACCTTAACAAGACTAACTTTTGTGCTGAGGAGTTAGATTTACTTGGCTATAGGGTAACCACTGAAGGCGTTAGGCCACAAACTAAAAAAAAGGGAAGTTTTAGAGCAATGGCCGCGCCCAACTTCAATTAAATCCTTGCATAGGCTGTTAGGCTTAGGGAACTGGTTCAGAGGCTTCATTCCTTATTACAGTCATAAGATAAGCAATCTTTTGTTAGTACTAAAGGGTAAGGAACCGAAGTTCTTTTGGACAGACAAAGAGGAAAGTGCATTTCAAACTCTAAAGAATTCGTTACTTACCACACCGATTCTTGCGAGTCCAGACTACAATCTTTCATGGGAAATGTGGTCCGATGCGTCCTTCGGCTCAATTGGTTCGGTTTTGTGTCAGCGTGACCCTTTAACTAATAAGCTGAGGACAATCGACATGATTTCTCGTCGCCTTACACCTGGTGAAGCTAGATTAGTGGTCTGTGAAAAGGAGCTCTTAGCGATTTGCTATACACTTAAAAAGTGGCGTAGATATTTGGAAGGTGGAAAAATATTATGTCACACTGTCCTTGGTAATCCTGTCTAATGCAGTAATCCTGTAGGCCATATGGCCCGTTGGTTGGTTGATTTATCACAGCTTGATGCTACACTTTGTTTTATTTCTGGAAAATCTAATCAAGTTGCAGATATTTTCTCGCATGAGGGAAGATGAAAAGGATTACCGACCGATTAGTAATCCAGTTCTCCTGCCCGCAATTGACGAACGAACACAACAACCGTATTTGTTGTTTAACAACGACTGCTTGTGCAACCAAATTGAAGCGGAGCAGTTAACGATACAGCAGATAGCGAAAACTACACGAATCGATCCCTTTACTCATGCATTGCTGCTAACATTAAAGGGTGAGAAGGCGCAAGTCGTGTTTGAGTCAGCAGCTATGCGCAAATTCGTCAAGCGTTATGAAAACAAAGCTGTGGGCACGGATGTTGTTATTTACGTAGATGTAAATAAAACTGTTTTAGATCAGCCTAACCTAAAAATACTTGTACCTAAAGCCTTACGTAAAAATATTATGGTAATGTTGCATGATGTGACGTTAGGTGGTCACTTAGGAGTATATCACACTTTAAAACGGCTGTACAGAGTTTACATGTGGCCTAGTGCAAGTAGAAATGTTGTAAGATATATTCGCACATGCAAAATTTATCAGCAACATAAAGCAAATCAAGGGCGTAAGGCTCCTATATTAGTTTCTGAAGAGCAGTTCAGATTTGACATGGTAATAGCGGACATCAAAGGCCCGCTAGTTCACTTTAAGGAAGGCTATGCTTTTATTCTCGTAGCCGTCAACATGTTTTCCCGTTGGGTGGAGATAGTACCGTTGAAAAAGGCAGACGGTCCATCCATAGCGAAAGCACTCATAAATGACGTATTCGCTCACCACAACAATACCACGTTCCTTAGTCTTTGACAATAGCAATTATTTTCGTGGTAATTTGCTAAATAGTGTATGTAAACGGTGGGGGATTAAACCTAAATTTATTTCAGTTTGGCACCCCCAAAGTAACTACAGTGAGCGTATTAACCGAGAATTGAGTAAACTACTGGCAATGTATGTTAACACTGAAAATAGGTCTCATAGGAATTGGCCAGATAAGTTGAAACAAATTCAGATCGAGCTAAATTCTAATGTCAATACCATGACAGGATTTACGCCAAGTTTTTTGTTGCACGGATATGAATTCAACCAACCCGAAACGCCAATCCCTAAAGCAACCCCTAGTGACGTAGATTTAGGGATAGCCGTCTTACACAGAAAGATGCTTGCTCGCAGACAGTCGGAGCAAGAACATCGTGCTAGTAAACTAAATAAACTTAAAACTAGAAAAAGTTTTAAGGTGGGTAATTTAGTTTTGCTACGCAGTCATCATAGAAGTGAAAAAAATGTTTCCTAAATACGAGGGTAGGTTCCGAGCAGTAAAAGTTGTTAACCCAGTAACTTATCAGTTAGAAAACACAGAAACGGGTGTGCTTGATAAATATTATCGTTCTGACAATTTAAAACGCTTGAATGAAGAAAATAGATGGGAAACTGATTCAGCAGAATATATTAATCCTACATGGTTGATAGTTTATTCTAAGTGATCTTTCTTTTTTTTTGCTTTTGCAATAATAATTACAGCTAAGCTAGTAATGAATAACAACTATGACTATGTCGAATTTTTGTTCTGAAAGGTCGTCATTAGAGGATGAGGTAGTTTCTAAGAAAGGAAGAGAAAAGAATTTAAAAGTTCTTTTAGGGATTTGATTTTTTTAAAAGGGAAGAGAATACGATTTTTGAATAGATTACGATACCTGTCGAATATCTTTCCGAGTTTAATTGGCGCAACTGAGGTGGGCTATGCGTAAGATAGGCAATGGTGCTTGAGTCCTCCGGGTCAAGAGGCCTTTGTTTATGGTCATCATCGAGGCCGTGATCTTCGTAATTAGTATTGTATTGACATATCTTGTTAGATCGTCAAGGTTGTAATTCTCATAGTTTTGCAAAAACTGTTCGACTTGCACAGTGGCGTGAAAAACAGTCAGCATTTTAAACATTTTGATGCACTCTAGGTGATTCAGTAACTGCTTGACACGAATACTCCATGCCCTGTTGATGTCATAGTGAGTTGGCAATGGAAGTGAATTAATTTGGGGAGTGGAATTGCCTTCAGCCATAGTAGTTACTTTCTGTTGCTGACGCCACACAATTGCGTGTTAACTGATCCAATCCAACGAAGACGACGTTCGAATTTATGCACGTGTTCAATGCAGTGTGATCACGACCTAATTGTTGAGCTAAAGGTCTATAATTGTTAGAACGTATCTCGCCTAGCATAGACCATCATTGTTGTTCTTTTTTTGCACTAAGGGAAAATTTATACAATCACAAAATCGCTATTAAAATCGCAACTTTTATGATTTATTTGATTTAAGCAAGTTGTCTGAGAATGTTTCCCTGTAGTTTTCTGTGGGTTATAACTTAGTTGTATAGAATTCTAATTAATTGGCTGACTATAGCAATTAATGGAAGGGAGTTCATTGATTTTTGATGAAAAGAATTCTTGTAAGTCACTAAGATTGTTTTCTAACTTGACACTAAACGAATCCATTATTTGTATTTTATGTAGAGTTACAAATTTAATATGGGAAAGAAGTCTTCGGACATGACAATATGGACATGACAATACGTGTTGTTGGCCACAATGCATAAAGATCTGTGGATTGTGAGGCGTTGTGTTTTTGGGGCTAATGAGAGGGCTTAAGTGTGTGCACTTTAATGTTTTATTACTTCGTTAACTGTCAGGATTAACTGCTTAACTAGCCCTGTTAAATTACTGTTAGTGTCGAGCCAGGTTGGGTTTACGAGCGTTACCGGACGTATTGGACAATTAGAGGAAAACTAAAATTCAGATTCAAAAGTTTAAAACATTAAATTATTACTTTAAATTCATGGTTTGTCAGGATAGTCTATTAACCAACCCGTCTCGTCCTAACTTTGTAACTGCTAATTACTAAAAAATGTGTCAACTGTGCAAAATAAGGAAACCATGTGGCAATCTTTTAAAAACATATGAAAACCAACAATTTTAATAAAAAGAAAACAACATCAACAGTAATTGTACACACCAACATAATTTTACAAATAATGCAAATTTATGTGCAAAAGCCGTTGTTCATCTTCACAACTTTCACCTTAAAAAAAATTAATTTCACCTTCAAATTCTCCAAACTTAAAATTACCAAAATTCATAAATACTTATATGCTTGTTTTCCAAGCCCTGAAGTCCTTTCTTGTTAAGTAGTTACATTTTCCAGACATCCCAAGTCTTCAAAACTCTTGAGGATGTGTTATCAACTTTATTACAAAATGTTTGCACTCTCCTAATTACTGTGTGTCCGCTAATCTAATTCCTTAATTAATGAGCCACATTGTTTCCAGTTAATTTTCGAAATAAATCAATCAATTCCTAAAAATTTCCCTATTTCATTTTCATTCTTTCTCTTTCCAATACTCACTCAATCTGTCTGTTGATCTTTAGTCTTTACAGTTGTTCATGGGGCCAGTGTTCCCGATCGCGTTACGTTGCTCATGTTAATGTCTGCGGCAAACTTGGTTCATTTGTCGGCTAGGGCATCTTGCACTCTCGCAAAAAGTCGGACAAGCGTCTACCGTGTTGTCATCATCGCTGGCAGTCAGGGAGAGAGTGTGAAATCACCTCTGGCCTGGAGTTATATACTTCGCTGGGCCGTCCAGCGCCCTCTTGGCTGTTTTGCATTCGAAAAGCTAATCCGTTTAAACCGCTCTTAATAAATTATTAAAAGGTCTGACTATGTTTTAAATTTAATACACTTATGTTTTAAAGTAACTGTTGTAATTAAGAGTGCTGTATCGAAAAATAATTATAAAAATCGTATTCTCATTGACTGGCCTTGAAGATGCTGTTAAACTGTGTTTTCCTAATTATTATACAAATAACGTAGTGGCTCACCAATTATCTAATATTGCTATAATATTGCCATGTAAACTATAATGGCATAAAGCTGGTTGTCTAAAATAAAAACCATAAATGCAATCTAAAAATCGTGTATAAGTTTTAGTTTCAGTTTCGGATTCTTGGGCTTTACACCTCAACCCGGTTCATGAAGAAATTGCGCTCAATTTCTGATTAGCAAATCGCATTCCATTCTTAAGATCTCAAAACCTTTCTCAAAATTCATATAAAACCTTTCACTGAAACCATCAAAGCATAAAACTAGCAGCAATATAAAATGCCATGACAATACGTTACCAGAAATTTTTTTCCTGGTTTTGTGGCAAATTTGGCTTTATTTTTTTCCCAAGGATCTGTTTGCCCTAACCACAAAAACAAAAAAAACCCTTCTTCGCAATGCCATTTACGAATTTTTTGAGTAAGCAGGGTGAATTAGTGTTTTGTTTATGTTTTGCCAAAGAACTAGTAACAGAAACGTGTGCTAATAAGCCAGATGTCTATTAGATTCAATGCTAATTGTTTATTTTCAACTGGTTGACTTCTCGAATTTTATTAACCTAGAGAAAAATCATTAAAAACCCTCCTTCCTTAATACTTAAATGTTCTGTATTTAAAATTTGAAGTTTTTCAGATGAAGGGATACTTCGTAAATTGGGGCCAACCGCATTGCCAAATTTCGGAACGGGGCTGAAAATAAAAGGAATTTTATTGTTCTTGTTAATCCTTTCTGTTGGTGCATTACTTACTTGACCCTATTACACAGATAATTCTAGAGTGTCCACATTGGTGGCTCCTCTGCGGGTTGAGGAGGTGGGGGAGTAGGGCACAGCTAACCTATACCAAATGATAGATTGCTTTTTTTAACTCACTTCAGCATACACCCAAAGTATGGTAGGCCGGGAAAAAAATGTCACCAAAGCAACCACAATCTTAAAAATGTTTAAAAAAAAATTAAATTGGTTAAAAAATAGGAGTTGATGGCCATCGCAAGACTAAAAGAAAGGCTTAAAAAAATAAATGATGGGTTAAAGAAAGAAAAAAAAAGATGCAAGCTACGGGATTCAAACTGGGGACCTCTGACACTGCAGGCGTTGACACTACCGCTGCGCTACAGGCACAACACAGGAACTACTTTCGAATCATTCCTAAAGCTATACAAAGCTGAAGGTGGGAAACGTGTTGTCTATTGTCTATTGTAGATAGCTGTTTTCGTTATTAAGCCAAACGTTTTCTCTTCAAACGTCTCACAAACACTTAAGATATGAGTTTGGCAATGTGGCATGGTAAGAACTAATGTGTGTCTCGTCGAAATT
>JAHWFP010005365.1:42818-54695 GCA_023313725.1 Lithobius niger | reverse complement strand
TTTCTGCAATGTAAATAAAATAATTTTAAAGAAAGACGACTGCCAAGGTGGCTGCTCACTGAGATAAATACCAACGTGGCTACCCACTGACCTAAATACAATCTTAAGAATCCAAGTTCAGGAAAAGAATTCCTGGTACCGCTACCTTTAAATAGGAAAAAAAATTCGAAGCATGACAGTCTGCCTTTAAAGAATAAAAAAAATTCGAACTGTCATCCTGGTATCCAACTCCTTCATGTGGCAAATTATCAAATCAAAACATAATCATACCATTACTCAAATATTGAAAGTACTTTGTCAGGATGGCCCTCCTAAGCCTGACACCTTGCGCCCTCTAGCACCGCTCTGCAGCCTAGGCAGAGAGTGAGAAGCAGACGATGTTTCATACAAGATGTACACGCACGCTTTATCTCGCAAAAAAGTTGTTTTGGCAAGTGAGTTCACCATCGCAGAGCTCTCATTCCATTTTACAAGGGATGAACCGGGCACTAATTCGAACCCTACAAATTCTGGCGCACGAACAGCGAGGATTTTGATGGTATGAACTTTTGCAAATGTGAACCAAAAGACTCGAAACGGCATGGCCCTAACCGCCATTGTAACTACAGGCGCCAAACCGAATTCTTTTTCATCAGCCAAGACAACAACCATAACGAAGGTCTAAGCTATTGTTTTGGATGGGTCCCTCAGATGTCAGGAGTGAAACAGTGACTTTATTTTGAACAATCGACTCGGAAGATTTGTGCATTTTATGTTTTTCCATGGCGAGGTACGCCGAAGAGAACGATGCTGCCAAAACCGCCAAAAGTGAAATTGCTTTGTTTCCAACACACACTGTGTAGCGATAGGGATTCCCTCCAAACGATGAAATGCACGAACTGTCTTAGATCATTGCCATACTCAGTATTTCATTTACTTTGCTCTTTATTATCCAAATTTAATGTTTTCTGCAAATTTATCCAAAATCGTCGGTCAAACTAGTTACTACCGAAGCTCAGCCAATCACGAAGCCCCATTTCATTTTGTAATTCGCACATCCGAGCTCCAGAGGTCGCAACCGCCATTTTGGTACTCACAATTTCTGACGATCGTGGATGCATCTCGTAACGATGACGAACCCCTCTCAAACACCCCAAAATGCAAATTTAGCAGCAAGCACCAATTTTACAACTAATGATGAACTATTTGACATTATGAATGATACTAGTGCATTAGATTTGCTAGCTGACCAAGCCAGATTATTACAGTCTTTGCCCAATGCGAACATATTATGCCTTAACGCACAACCAACCTCCAGTAGCTTGCAGGCGCGGCCGCAGGATGGCGCCAGGCGTCGGCGCGAACAGCTGTCGCTTTCAACCTTTACGGAAATCGGTTTTAACGGTCGGGATAAATCTCGCAACGATTTATCTGCCATTTCAAACCGAATAACTTTTGATTTGCACAGAGAGGAATGGAGGCTTGAAGATGTTATAAGAGAAATGAACATTGAGCTAGAACATATTAGAAATAAACTGTCAAAACCAGCTCGTAAATCACACAAAACTTTTGCAAATAAGGGAGACGAAAATTCACATTCGGTATTTTCCTATGGTCCTAGCACCAACGCCGCGAATTTTGCAACACCGCGGATTTTTCCAGACAGCGACAGCGTAACGCAACATGTGCCTTTGCACACACCGGTTGTTTTTTCGGGAAATTTTCCATCCTCTCCCAGCTAAAAATATTGTGCAGAAAAACTGCAGAAAATGTAAGGATCTACAGAAAAACTGCAGAATTCTGCAGAATTTCTGCAGCTTGTTGTTCAGTCTCAGCAAAGTGAAGATAAAATCTGTAGATTTTCTGCAGTTTGTTGTTCACTGTCAGCAACTGAAGATGAAATCTGAAGATTTTCTGCAGTTTCTTATTCACCTCTCAGCAAGTGACGATAAAATCTGTAGATTTTCTGCAGTTTGTTGTTCACTTTCAGCAATCGAAGCTAAAATCTGCAGATTTTCTGCAGTTTGTTGTTCACTCTCAGCAACTGAAGATGAAATCTGCAGATTTTCTGCAGTTTCTTGTTCACCTCTCAGTAAGTGAAGATAAAATCTGCAGATTTTCTGCAGTTTGTTGTTCACTTTCAGCAATTGAAGACAAAATCTGCAGATTTTCTGCAGTTTCTTGTTCACTTTCAGAAATCGAAGATAAAATCTTAAGAATTCCTGCAGTTCTCAGCTAGTGAAGAAAAAATTTGCAGATTATCTGCACTTCACCCTCAGCAAGCAAAGATAAAATCTGCATAATTTCTTCAGTTTGTTGTTCACTTTAGCAAGTGAAGATAAAATCTGCAGAATTTCTGTAGTTATTGTTCATTCTCAGAAAGCTGAAGGCAAAATCTGCAAATTTCTGCAGACGTTGTTCACTCTCAGCAACCCGAATATAAAATCTGGAGAATTTCTGCAGTCTGTTATTCACTCTCTGCTAGGTGAAGATAAAATCTGAAAATTTATGCCTATGTTGGAAACTGCAATCCAAAGATAAAATCTGGTGAATTTCTGCAGTTATTGTTCATTCTTACAGCTTGCCAGAAAAGAAGCGTGGCTTACTTTCAAATTTTACGAAAATGTATGCAACAACACTCCATAATATAAAATGTGTTAGATAATACAAGTTATCACGTTTATTAACCTTTTAAGGATGGGTGTGCCTGAAAAGCACCCATTCCCTCCAGAACAGGAGCACCCGAAAATGTGTCCGTGATGGAAAGTGTGAAAACTTCTAAACGTGGAAATTTCCATACAAGGTTTAGGTTATTATGGATTCGGAGGCTTGGATTTTTATGGATATAGATGAAGAAATTCACGTCCCACTGTCATGCTGACCATATTAAGGGGTCAAAAGGAAGTAATTTTCAGCGCGTTTCAGCTTTAAGTAGTTATTACAATTTTGATGTCGGAAAAATAGGCTTAACAGCACAGCACTAAATACGGAGAATCACGATCGTGTAGTGCAACTAAGTTTTCCCAAAAAAATTTCAAAAGCTTCTTATGTAAACGTATTTTGACAGTTGCTGAGGCAATGTTTTAGGATTACAATACCTTGTGGTTGCCAGCAAACGAAGTTTTATAGGACAGTTTGCCTACTACGAAATAAATCCTCCGTTAAGTTTTGGCCACGTTTGTCCCGGAGCCTCGATATGAGCCGGGCGGCCAAACCGTACACAAATTACGGAAATGTGAATGGTGCTTCAAGATGTTCAACAGTCACAACAATTGATAAAGATAACAAATGAATGCCTTTTTGAGGTAGGAAATCATTATTATCACTTTTTATGGTAATTATTATTGTTGATCGTGATTTTTTTGGTTCAAGTCAGAAATTAATATTTCAAGTAGACATGGTGACAGCACACGCCATGCCCAGACTTAATTCATTTTTTAAAGTTGTCTGTAACAGTTTTGAAATTCTAATAAAAAAAACTACAACACAACTTTACTTTTTTTTTACATTTTTATTGTACAACTGCTACTAAAACTAAAAATGGGATATAAAAGCCTCTGAAAAAAATGACGCAAACTTCTTTCCTCCATTTCCAGGGTGTGAAACGATTTATTTATATAAGCCAGTCAAGAGCTTTTTTTTTTGTTGTTTTTTCTAGTCCTTGTGTATAAAAAAATTCAGCCCGACAGTCGTTCTTAAAGGGTTAACTTTTAACTAACGGGAATTGTGTTTTGAAAAAGTAGTTAGAACTATGGAAAATATAACTTTTTCAAAGTATGTTGATTGGCTGAAAAGCTAAAGATGAAATCTGCAGAATTTCTGCAGTTTATTCACGCTCAGCAAGATGAAGGTAAAATCTGTAGATTTTCTGCAGATATTACAAAAAAAATGTTATATTGTTTCACCTATTAAATTGTGAACGTGTTTGGATGGGACAAAGGAGGGCTGTACGTGTGCAGAACTAATTATTCCAATTGATTGTTTAAAGGCACGTAAAAATTGCATTACTTTAGCGGATGTCCACTAAATACAAAACCTGGGCCCATACAGATTATGCTTAGTGATTGGCTAGGTATATAAAGCTGAATTACAACTATCACAGTTGTAAGTAGCCTAAGAGTATAATATAAACATATGTGGCATGATGAATAGATTGGACCTTGGTAAGTTTACGATAATAAATAATGTCTCTAAATTTCGTTGATACCAAAATGGCAGCTGAAATGACTACTAAGGTTTCGAAAATGATATTTTTTTGCTCTAGTTCCTCTTCTGCAGAAAAACTGCAGGTTCAAATCTGCAGAAAAACTTCAGTTTAAAATCTGCAGAAAAACTGCAGTTTTAAATCTGCAGAAAGTGGCCAAATAACTGCAGATTATTTCTTAAGTTTTTCTGCAAATTTCATCTGTAGTCTTTCTACAGAATTTTTTTAGCTGTGCTCAAGCTGATTTTCAAGGAACTTCGTCAGGCTTTAGGGGAGATTTAGCAATTCAACCCAATCCGAAAGGGGGTTCAGGATTTCCACCAACTGCTCAAGCAAACTTGGTTTTTTCCTCAGGTGGTGATGGACACTTGGATAATTCTCTACATTTGAGTGAGAATTCGGGTCTTCCCTCCGTCGCAGCGGGGAATCGAGCCGTTTCGTCAGCAGCACAGGTGGTTTCTGATTCTATCGTCGCTCCTTCTCAGCTCTCGGGTTCCTTTCCGCCCACCTTTGTTCCCGGCACCAACCAACCCATGTCTAATACCAACAATTATGGCGTGCCTTCCCAATCCAATGGGCAAGATTATTTCTCTCAAATGGCAAATGCGTTTGCTGTCTCGAACTTTCGACCAGACGTCCTTGACAACGACATGCAACTTTCAGGCTGGATCGACTCCATGACGTTGCAGTTGACTGGTAGGGTTTTCGCACCTCCAGACCTTCGCAACGTAATGAGATGCTGTTTCAGGGGAAAGTATAGAAACTGGTAGAGTGCTCTTGCGGAAAAGCCTACAACGTGGAGTGCTATCAAAGAGGCTCTTCGCAGAACTTTCAAGAAACAGATGACTGATGGAGAACGCCTCGCCATTATTCATGGAACTTGGCAGCAGGACCAGGAGCTTCCAGCGGAATTCATCCACAAGTTGCTGCGTCACTTCAGGAAACTGGAATCGTCGATAGCTCCGGACAAACAAGTTGGAATGATCATTAAGCAAATGTCCAAAGATCTTCGCACCTCTCTCGCCATGCTCGACCTGTCTTCTCCAGAGCAGCTTCTTCAAAAGATCGAAACCAGACCAAGTTTCATCAGGTTTCCAGAGAAACGTCGGAGCAACCAAACGCCACAGCGCACCCAAGATGGCTGTGACCAGTAACGGAGCAACCCTCCAGCTTCACGCCAACAACAGCAATAGCAGCAAGGCAGCACTGCAAGTCACCAGTCGACACGTCTGAAGACTTCAGTCCTCAACCCAGCCGCACCCTCGTTCCAGGGAGCAAGCCAACCAGAGCAGCAGCAGCAGACGTCGCAGGACCAGGACGACGGCGACAAGAGAACCGACTCCAAGCCTCGTCGACGGCAACAACCAACGAGCCCCAAGTCGTGGCACAACACTGCTACCTGCTACAGATGCAAGGAGTATGGGCACATCTCATCTTTCTGCACCCTACCACGGTGATCTTCACCTGACAATCAGATGGAAGACTCGACCACCAACGCCATGCATGTCGGACCGCCCGGAAACATGTTGTTCATGCTCACCATCATCAACAACAAGCGGTTCTTCAGTGGTCTTGATTCGGGTTCGGACGGCAGCATCATTAAAACCAGCTGGCTCATGGAGATCTACCCTCAAGCAGGAGCAGAGATCAAGCCATACGAAGGGGAACCGCCCGAATACGCAGATGGATCCATAGGTGACATCCCACGTGGACAGATCAAGCTTCCGATCATCACCCACGGCAAGCACGTGAACTTACTCTTCTCAGTTCACGACAATCTCGCATTGGACTGCATCCTCGGGAGGGATTACATGGTGGCCGTTAAACTACACGTCGACCACGCCAACGCTCTTGGTAATTTCGACGCGGACTTCCGCCACACTTTTCCACTCTCCGCACATGCAGCGTCGCCGCACACGGCTTCTAAGAAGCCTCTTTGGTGTGTCCAGACAAAACGGGAAGAAGAAAAGCTGAAGCAACTCTCCGACAAGGAAATCCGCACTCTCGAAGATCTCCTAGAAGAGTACCAGGACATTTTTCCAGGCACACCGGGAAGGGTTAAAGACATGGAATACAAGATCCAGTTCCACGACAACGTCAAGCCAGTCTACCAGAGGACGTACACCGCTTCACCAGAAATCAAGCGTGAGATTGACAAGATGGTGGACGAACTCGAAAGATCCGGTCGAATTGAAAAGTTAGAGTTTATGGGGATCACCCTTCTTTTTGAAAAAGAAAAAGAACGGAGGAGGCTTTAGACCCGTTCTGGACTACCGCGCACTTAACATGTGGATAAAGACAGACAAGTATCCGATGCCCAGGACGGACGAGGTCTTCCACTTCTTGGCTGGGAACAAATACATCTCCGTCCTAGATGGTGAACAGGGGTTTCACCAAATCCCTTACATCCCGACAGCCAAGATTTGGCCTGAAGACCACCAGCCAGGTCTTCCAGAGAGCGATGACCACCATCCTCGGAGATCTTATCGGCTCCATGTGCATACTATATATTGACGATATTATTACAGCCACGAAAACATGACAGGAGCATTGCCAGGCGATCAAGGCAATCTTCAACAAGCTCAGAAACGCAGGCTTTACCCTGAAGCGCAAGAAGTGCCACTTCGGTGTGCCAGAGCTTAAGATTCTTGGGATTCGAGTAACTGGGAAAGGACTGGAACTAAACAGAGACCATATGAATTTTCCCCGTCCCACCACCAAGAAGAAGCTCGAGGCGTTCCTTGGTTTATGTAGCTACTTCAGGAAGTTTGTGGACCACTTCTCGACAACGGCAACTCCTTTGTACCGTCTCACGAAGAAAGACCACCCTTTCAAGTGGACTTCTGAACACCAGACAGCCTTCCAACATCTGAAGGACAAACTGCTTCAGGAAAGAATTCTCGCACTGCCCAACTTCGACCATCCATTTATCATCAATTCGGACGCGTCCGGCGAAGGCCTCGGAGCAGTCCCCACCCAGAACATTGACGGGGAAGTGAAAGTAGTGGAGTTCTGGAGCAGGATTCTCAACGACAGGGAACGGAAGTACCCCACTTTCGAGCAGGAGGCGCTCGCCGCAGTCGAAGCTGTCGAACATTGGGAAGTGTACATCGCTGGGGCAAGGTTTATCCTGATCACCGACAACCAGGTTCTAAAGTGGGTCCTGTCCAAACAGAAGTCTTCAGGAAGGACAGCGCGTTGGGCCATACGACTCCAAACGTACGATTTCGACGTGGTCCATCGTGCCGGCAAGCTCAACATCCTCGCCGATGCCCTCTCCAGAAACCCGGCTCCGGAGAACTCAGACGACGAGAACAACGATGACTCAAAGGAAGACGAAGAAGCCATCATTGTTAACTACACGGAGTTCCCTAGCGTCGAAGACGCCATGGCCGAGCAACGTAACTCGCCATCACACCAGATCCTCTACATCAGAGATCAAGCTATTGTCGACCTGCGAAACAAGGAAGACATCAAGACCGCTCAGCGCAAAGATGCCACCATCATGCGTATCGTCAGAGCTAGCCTTAACCCAACCTCAACGAGCGGGACGCCAAGAAACCTACGAGTACATGGTCAAGACGAGGCGACTGTACACGCTCGACGACACAGGCTTACTCTACTATGTGGATCCATCAGCTCCGGACAGAGGCCTCCCCAAGAACTCGTGGCGACTTTACATACCGAAAGACCTTCGCCATACTTACCTCAGTAACTGCCACGATCATAAACAAGCAGGCCATCTCGGTATTTCCAAGTCAATGCAACGACTCCGCTCAGTTGGACACTGGCCCAGGATGTTTCATGACTGCAAGCTATACGACCGGTCATGCCACGTTTGCCAAACGGCGAAATCCAGTCAACTCAAACGAGCAGGCAACATGCAACCTGTTATTCCATCCCGCAAGTTTCCATCCCGCATCGACTACGTCGGACCACTACCTGAATCCACGCATGGTCATAAGTACATATTGTCGATGATGGATTATTTCACCAAGTACGTATGGCTAATTCCCACGAAGTATGCGACCACTAAGACAGCAGCCCGTAAACTCCACTCGACGTACATGATGACACATGGAGCACCGGAAATCATCGTCTCGGACAATGGTGCCGCGTTTGTATCAAAGATCTTCACCAATCTTCTCGAGACCACCGGCACTAAGCATCATAGAACAACGGCTTACCATCCGCAAAGCAACGCCACGGAGTGTGCTCACCGCACTATGAAGGGTTGCCTCAGAGCTTTTCTTCAAGAACATGAAGATACATGGGGACCTTTACTCGAAAAACCTTCAGTTTGCCATGAACACTGCGCCTCACGTCAGTGCCGGAGAGACCCCGTATTTCTTGATGTATGCGACGGACCCAAGAACTCCTCTCCAAGCCATAAGCCTTCCGGACAAGCAAGAGTCCATGACTCCAGAAGAATATGCAACCTATCTGGAAGAGTTAACGATCAACATCAACGACCTCGCCGCAGCACATCTAGCCGAAGCAGCTCGAGCCATGAAGATAGGCTACGACAAACAGCGTAGAGATGTCACCTACGCACCTGGAGACCTCGTCAAGATTCGCAACCACGTTTTGTCCGACGCCAGCAAGGGAATCGCGAGGAAACTCCAACCAGTTTATAAGGCACCGTACCGGGTTGTCAACAAGCTAGGACCCGTCAACTACAGGATCGCTCCTGTTAGTGATGCTGCGAAAGCCCAAACCATAAACATTAGCGACATGGAAAAGTATTGGCATCCAATCACCATGGAACGACGAGGACCGCCTCCACCAACCCCAGACAAGGAACACGCCGATCAGGAGACCGCAGGTGACGACGCACCCATCGGCATTCCTGACAACCAGTCGGATCTGGAAGTATCCCAAGACGAAGAAGGTGATTCTTCATCGTTCGATTCGGAAGACACCTCCGACCCAGAGTGGACATCGTCAAACAATCCGATCGACTCTGCTGACGAAGACAGCGACACCCAACACGACCAACGACCCTCTATGGGTACTCCACAAAATCATCCAGGGCGAAAGAGACACCAGACGACTCACCTCAAGGACTACGTGTGTCTCATTTCGACCAAAGTAGCCCCATGCCAGCACCTCAACGACGCTGACTGGGCCAAATGGATCAACTACCACTAGAGAGTGAACGAGGGGACGGCGTCGTGGGTTGAGGACAAAGCGGGGCCCATGGAAGAGTCTGGGAGGAGATGTTAGTGATGTCCTAGGAATATAACAGGACAGGGTGACCCGCAAACACGACGCTCGCGGAGGAATTGTTGTGGACCACTTCTTTGATTGCGAGCAGCCATCGGGACCGCAAGGAAGTTTCGAATTCGACGATGGTTTGCAAGACAAAGTTCACCACTTCTTTGATTTCGGCCTCCTGCAGAGCGACATTCCCCATCCTGGTTCAGGCTAGATCAGCATTTCAACGGTTTTGTCTCCAGTACTCCCTCCTTGGTCTCCATCGAGTCTTCCTCCATCAACGCCAAGTTGCCTTTCAAGTCCTCAAGTCATCACCAGAAGATCCATTGTGTTCCTTCAGCTCTTTTGTTTTGTGGACTAAGCCGGACCTTCGGGCCGCACCTTTGGTGGACTAAGTCGGACCTTAGGGCCGCACTTCCTTACACGAACTAAATCGCACCTTAGGGGCGTACCACTGTGGCAACACAGTACCTGTTCTTCCTGTGCATCATCCTTGAAGAGCGCATTGCGTAGCGCGCATGCGTTGCATGTTAAGCGTACAGTTCGGGAGCGCGAGGCGCGCAGCTCTTTTCTTGATATTTCGATTTCTATTCTGTAACTTTCTAGTATTTAATCTTTACGTCATTTGACGTCACTTTGTTCCAATGTCAGAAATATTATTACTCTGTATTTGCTGAACCCTCTTGTCTCAGTGCGCAGTTCTTCGCAGAGGGGGGAGAGTGTCAGGATGGCCCTCCTAAGCCTCCGTACGCCCTGACACCTCGCGCCCTCTAGCGCCGCTCTGCAGCCTAGGCAGAGAGTGAAAAGCAGACGATGTTTCATACAAGATGTACACGCACGCTTTATCTCGCATAAAAGTTGTTTTGGCAAGTGAATTCACCATCGCAGAGCTCTCATTCCATCAGATTTCACAAGGGAGGAACCGAGCACTAATTCGAACCCTATAAATTATATCACCTCAAAAATTTAAATGCCTTTTACATCAAACACTAAATAGTTCTTAATCATCGTTGTAGGGTAGCAGTTTAAAAAAATAACCATCATAACTTAGATCAACCTTAATCATTTGTTCACCAATGTCCCATCAACTTTAAATTGTACAAAGTGTTGTTTCACGAAAATGTCATCACTGAAGTATCTTGAAGTGTCCTTTTTTCTCCAAATTCAACCGCTTTTCTTATTCAGTCTCTTCATTTCGCGAGTGTCTCTTTATTATTCAACTCTTTCGTTATTTTCGCGAGTGTTTCTTACCTTTAAACAAAGTCATTTTCTCTAACTTTAATTTCATTCATCGGACTGGCGTTAATTTTTATTTTCCTTTACCATGCACACAGCGTCCAAACTAGCTGCATCCACAGTCCATTAGTCGACCCCGTAACATAAACAAAAGTCTGTTGGCTTGCCGGAGTCAGGTAACTCATCGCCTGTTCTCCCTGCCTTGGGCCTCATCCGGCCTGCCGTGGTGCGCTGTTGAAAAGAGGGAAGGGGAGTGGGGGGAAATCGTCTGCCTTCTTTATCCGTTCCCCATGACCATCGCTAAGCGTGATTTTTCCCGATCGCTTTTCGTGCCAACTAGAGTCGTTTTTCTCCAACGGAAGTCTGGCAACATCACGTAACCCACGCATGCTGCGCTGGAATCTTCTTCTACTGAAGGAACACATAAAACTTTCTCGGACGTCCAGTTTAAAACTGCATTTCTTTGCATAATGAAGACTTGGAATAACTGCTTGCTTCTGTAGTATTTTAACGACTTGTATTTTTATTTTCTCTCACCCATCGCTATTAATCCAGTCTTTGCGAGTGCCGCCGGTGCCTGGCGACCTACAGTTCAAATCTCGTGCATTTTGCTCATCACGCCGCCGAATCGTGTAGTAACCATGTCCGTTAGCTTCACTGGCATTTTTATTGTCGTATTGCAGAAAACAAAGTTCGTATTTCTTGCTTGTTGCACATAAAAGTCTTTTCGTGATGTGAGTGAGTTATTTTCATCATCCTTTACAGTCGTTAAGCTAAGCTATCCTATACTTTTTTTTGGCTCTGAGCCACACTGAAGCTTCTGAAATAAAAATTCCCTGAAACATCCTACATTACAATCACATGCGTGCCATTTCATTATTATTTGTGCCTTTTTCTTAATACTTGTGCCATTTTAGTTTTTCAATAATAACATGAACTTTACATGTAATCAAATCAACCTTTCTATTTCAGTAATATTTAGCAGTTTAGTCTTCACTTTCCATTAAAAAAAAGTATACATAGCAATGTAAACCTTTTACTTCACAATTCAACGTTATCATTGTTTGTAACTCATTTTAGGCTACCTTTTTGCCTTTTTTTCTGTGTGCGTTTAATTTTTCTCTTTTAAATTCTTAATTTCTCATCAATGAGTCTAGCAATCTTGTTAATTGCCATTCAAAACTTCAATTCGTTTCCAATTTACAAGTTGGGGCGGCTTTGCCGCCCCAACTTGTAAATTG